>JAODKL010000101.1:717598-744318 GCA_026780765.1 Petrocephalus schoutedeni | reverse complement strand
CCCCCCAGAAACATTAAGCTGCTTCCTCTCGGAAGCCGCACCGAGGACCGCTTTCGACCGCAAAGAGCCAAGGCTCAATCACACGCAATCAGCTCCGTATTTTCCGAGGTCCTTCAGGTCCAGCCAACCACCGAGTGAATAAAAAGGATGACCCCCCCCCCCCACCACGGAAATGGGAGGCAGGGGGGATAAAAGGTCCGTTTTGGGACATCAAAAACTTCACACGCTGGACATCCTGTAAACAGACCGATCTCCAGGCGCCTGAAATAGTTAAACATGCCCTCCTCCCCCGGCAGGGCCCTTCTGATAATAAGCTTCATGCTTCGTGGGTTGCCAGTTTAGCAAACCCTTAATAAGTTAGTCCTGTAATCAATACAGACATACTTCCAATTACTGTTAGTCCTGGGGGCACCAAACTTGGTAACGCAATGAAACTATTACCGGGGGCCGCTGATAAACTTCTTGCCGTCGGAGTGAGAAGTCGTCCAAGGAAGTCAGAAGACAATATATGGGAGAACAAAGGAAGATTTGTTCACACTGTAAGAAGAATAATCAATTCCAACTGTGTGGATCAGGGTTCACGCGAAGGGAGGGTGCAGAAAGACTGGCCAAGGACTGCAAAGCAAACCACAAAACAAAAGCTACCAAAGAGCAAAGTCGATGTATCCAAAATATTACAATGCAGACGATTACTCTCTCTGTCAAAAGCTCAGCGGAGCAAAGCGGTCCCAGCTTCGCCTGGCGGGCCCCGTCGTCGTCGTCATGGGTCAGCTTTCCACGTGCACCGCTTCCAGCGTCTATGTTTCCCTGCTTTTTTTTTTTAATTTGTTGGCTTTTCAGTAAATCACCTCTTCGGATACGAGGCGGGGGGCTGAAACTACATGCATGCGATGCCTCTCCAGCACGCTCCCGGAGGCGTCTGACCGTCCCCGTCCCCCCCCCCCAAACACACACACACTTTTTCCCCCCACTTATTTTTGTCCCCCGCTTCAGGCTCACCATCTCTATATTACATTGCAGTGGGCACGCATTATCACGCAGCGGCAAGCAATGCGACAGGCAAGGATTGCGGCCACTTCAGATATATACCCACACGCACACATACATACATACATACACGTATATATATATATATATATATATATATATATATATACATACATATATATACAAACACATACATACATACACACACACTAAAATATATTTTCAAATGAGGGATTACCGATCTATACAAACACAGCACAGAACTCATATGCATCGGGAGGAAAGCAGACAATGAAATGGACCCGCAGAAAAATGGAATTTGCAGGATTGTGGGGTTTATATTAATGCGACTGTCATTATGCATTACCGCTAAGTTCATCCTCATTGCAATCAAGACTGTGTGACATCCACTGGACATTTTCACCATTACATTACGATTTAACACAGCAATATATGAAATTGTTTTTTTTTTTTGTGTCAGTTATAAATGACATTATTCTCATAATTCCAGGGCAGATGTTCTGCTCCTCCTGCATCGACCTGCGACTGCATGTTCTCGCCTCGGCTGCAGTGCATGCTGGGAAAGGGAGGGTGGTGCCACACTTCTCAAAGCGATCCTTAGCATCTGCTTTCATTTTTATCGCCCCCCTCCTTCGACGAGATACCCCGGGCCATAACACCCCCCTGCAGAGGCCGTATCGCAGACGGCACGCGGCTAATGGATCCTCGTCGCCAGCCAGCCCAGCGCATCCACGCCATAATCAGATCCCGGCACGCGGGGCTACAGATGCACGGCTAGGACACGGAAAACCCCCCGTCATGGCAGCCAGCTGGGCAAACTAAAGCAGCATCAGGCGTCAACATTTAACCCCCCTGCACTGCTGAGATGGAATCCTGTATTTAAGATGGTTAGAGAGAGCGCCCCCTAGCGGGCACAATGACACCCATCAGCTATATTTCCCTTTTCATGCTGTACGTCAGGGACGTGCTCCGCAGCTGCAGTTGACAGGACTCCCTCCATCCCCCAGCCTTCCCCCCCATACAGCATCACTCAGCTCAACGAGGAGGGAGAAAATACGAAACCGAAATAAACCAGAACTTGGGGGCACGTGGGGGGGGGGGGGGGGGTTTGCAGCACCTCTCCTCTCCTGGTGGATGGGGGTCCAGTCGCCCGCAGCCGGGGCTTTTAGGAACAACGCCGCCAGTCCTGACGCCTCGTTTCAAAGCGTGTCACTCCCACGCACACCTCCACCGCTCAACACCGCCGCGAGCGCCCCTGACCCGGCGGCAGGAGGGTGACACCTCACAGGGGCGGAGATCGCCTTCCAGGAGACATCGGTGTACATGTGACATGGGTGTGGGTGGTTCTTGATAAGCAGCCTGGGGTTAAGGTGGTGGTGGTGGGGGGGGTGTTTCCAACTCAATTTAACGCCATTACGGAGGGTGTCAGCTTAGCGGCTGTCATGGGCACTTCACAGTCACTCACGCCCTGGACCGGTCTTGCTTTCATCGCTCTCCAAACGCCGAGCGAGAATCAGGCTCACACAGAAAGGCAGGAGTGTCAGAACAGGAGAATTACACAAGAAACAAAAAAAATCACTTACATCTCGAAGAGCGGAAGAGCCTAGTAACACAATTATCCCTCGACACAGCTAATCCACATTAATACACCATTTTTTGGGGGAGGGTGGGGGGAATTGAGCATGTCATGCTGACCAGCAGCAATGTCCCGGAAGAGTCCGCCTGTTAGCGTGGGGGGAGCAGTCCGGCTGTCTCATCCTAAGGGACCCCGGTTGTTTACAGACAGACGATTAAAGACTTGTTTTGTTTATTCTCAAGGAGCGGATGTGAAGTGTTTGTTTCGCTGACAGCAGATATGGAAAAAAAAAGAGTTTTAAAAGGAGGTGGTGGCTTCAATAGCATTTAGTTTGTACAGAAATGTTTTGCAAATCCTCAAACTCGTTTTACTTAAAAAAAAAAAAAGGAAAACTCAAAAAAGGGGAAAATCCCTGTTCCCCATTTTCCCCCTTAAATTAAAAAGAACGCATAAAAAGTGCAGGCAAAAAAATAACCACACTTATTCCGCAGAGAGCCACAGAATTTTAAATATTAAGAATAAGATTCAAAACATGTATGACCTACATTAAAAACTATGAGCAACCAGGAATGCACAAAACCAACAGGGAAGGTGGTACCAGAAGGAGACGGGCAGGACTTCATCATTGGGGACGGACAGCGAATAGGAAAATGGCTGCCCTTTCTGCTCTCATCTCATTGGCTACCCAGCAACCTAGCATCAAACCCAGGAGTCGCTGGGTCACCGTGACACATTTAGAGTAGTGCGACAGCCTCCTGTCCTCCCCCAACTGCCACCTAGCCAGGGCCAAACAGCAGAAAGAGCAGACGTGGGCATGTCTGAGCCTCAAGCGGTGACCTTCAAACTAACTTCGGAGGTCAAACGCCAAACCCAAGAGCTCCTCCGCACTGCTGAGCAATAAGAGCCATTTTGGACTGGCCAGTAAATGATTAACTGGCACAGAGAGGGTCAGCTTTTCCTGTCACCAAACTTTAAGGGTAGACATACAGGCAGAAAAGCAGTCAGCACGGCATGGAGCTCGGAAGCCCCACTCAACACACTGACCACTCTTGGGGGAAATCCCCAACACAACAAAGGATTCTTACAGCTTCACTTCACTGCAAGGAAACGCGGACTGAAGACTAAAATAGTGATGCGTCCGTCACCTCCGTGAGCCTTTATGCATTATCTAATCCTCCACATGCCGTTTTCCATCTGTCCCCTGTAATTGTGGTCACTCCTCATGAAAGTGTGGCGTCAGGGCCCCCACCCAGCTAATCACCGACACGACACCGGATCGGCGCTCCCCGGCAAACTGAAGAACGAGCCAACAACCGTAAATAGATCACGGCTGCGAGCCTTCCTCTGAATTAGATGTCTGCGAAGAAGCTGGTCAATTTCTCAAAGTGTGCTCCCAAGACCTAAGAAGCGCACGCCCAAACCTTTGCCTCTACTGACCTCTAGTGTTCATTCTGAGGTATAGCAGCTGCAGAGGCCATAACATCATGTAACAACGAAGCCTTTTCCCAAACCTCACTTCACTGCCCTGAGACACACTGCCAGCTCATCCAGGGTGTCCCCTACGTTGTGCCCTGTGCTTCCTGGACCGGGATGCGAGCTCATGGTGACCCTGCGTTAGATATGCGGTCACGGAAAAATCGATGGATAAATGCATGGACAGACGGACATCGCTTCAGGTGCCAATGGCCAGAGTACAGCATTCCTTGACCTTCTACACCTGCATCACAACAGAACACAGAGGACAGGGTCACCACGCTGCACAGGGACTATTTAAGGCGAGACTTGTGCGCACATATTCCATGAATATCACTATCAAGGAAAGTTAAAATGTATTTAATGTGAACTTGCGGCCCTCACAACCCACAGACACTGGTGCCAGTTAAATGGCTTCAAAACAGTCTTAAACAGTGCTGGAACCACCTTTGACCGCCGTGTGCTCGGGAACTGAGGGGGATGTGAGGCGAATCTGCCGGAACAGCGCTGTGATTCCCCGCAGCGGGCCGGCGAGCGCCCGGTTAATGGAGCCTGTCATTTCAACATCGCCTCATTAAACAGAACAAAAAAAAAAAAAAAAACACACACACACACACACACAGACGCAGACCTGGGAACCGTGCATCTTAGCCCAAAACCTGAAACGGATGGAAATCTCAGCGAGCGCAGAGTACAGACCAATCAGACGAGCAGACTGCCAGGCCGCCACGCCACCAGGTCTGAGGCACGGGGGCGCTCTCATCCACATTCAGGCATGAACGGCTACACCCTTCAACCCCCCCCCGAGCACTTACAGAGCAATGAAAACCACCTGCTGATGGTTAGAAATCGGCCCATGTGAGACGTGGCCTGGAAGACACCGAGGGCTCCCTCTGAGATTAAGCTCGGGCCACGGGCCAAGACTGCACCAGCATGGAGATAAGGACTAAGGTACTCTCCAAAACGCACAATACCCCCCAGTACTGCTCCAACAGTGGGTGACATATCGAGGCCCTTTTTCTCTGGGCCTGGATCTCCGTGGTGACCTCTGTGACAGGAGGGGGTGGGGGGGGGGGTGGGCATACTCACAGACACGCTCCAGATCTGCAGCCCGTCCGTGTAGCCAATCATCAGGCAGAGCGGGGGGTCACTGCTGCCGCCGTGAATCTCCAGGAACTCCGGGGAGCGGGCCACGTCTGTCCAGGGGGCGGAGGCAGAGGAGCAGCAGTGACTGACACAGCTCTGACCGAGGGCACGGTGAGGCCACAGCAAGCTGCTCTTTAGCGGAGCAATGTCGGCTAAATTAAAATAAACTGGTACCATTTAATGCCGCTAATCCTTAACTGATGACATACTGAACGTGGCCAGAAACTGTAATATCAATTGTTTTATAACAGGAATGTCTCATGTTACTCTTAGACAATCATGCATTTTTTTTCCCAGATTTCCCACATCAAAATGTTAATAATTCAAATGAACATGTTAAAACCTTTCTTCCCCGCCGGCTGTGTCGTTCGCTGCAACTGAATTAGCGTTTGTATAATGACCATTCCCAAGGCACTTAACGACGATTTAGGAAAAACATTCCAAGTGCATTTAAAATGAATTAAAAGTCGGCACAACACTGCAGGCAGACAAAACAACACGTAATATAAGACAACTTTTTAAGTTGGAAAATGATAAAGGCAGGGAAACACAATCTCCGAAGGCAGGAATGGGGGCGTCCTCTGGGAGTCAAAGGCCCAGCGGCTGCCAAACCGCCCCCCAGGAACGCTAACTGTACTCAAGTCTGATACCCACAGACCTTTTACGTTTTAGACTTTGCTTTTTTGTGTTCAACAAAGCAAGATAAGGCAACGATCACACGTCGATGGGACGTGGATTTGATGGGTGCGACTGAGCAGAAATGCAGGCACCTCCGACTTACTGCAGTACGGCAGCAACTACAGCAAGCGGGCCGCCCTCTGCCTGGCTTCACAGCTGGATCTCGCTCTCAGCCCGTCCCTGACTGGGAATCACTTCCCCCTCGCTCATTGTTAATGAAACTCAAAAGCAGTACTGTGGACTGGGGCTTGATGTACCGAGCACCCTTGGGCGCTGCATCAACACATGCTTTAACAAGAAGATGTGGGCTGCCATTAAAAATAGCAATAGTGCTTTTGCTAATACATATGGACTTAATGCATTTCTGACGACACCTAACAGACGCACAAGCATTGCAATCTTTGCATATTTAAACACAGCTCTTGCTTTTTCCCAGTTCCAACAGACTCAACAATGGCTTTAATGGTGAATCTTCACTTTTAGAAGAATTATGCCAACATCAACTCAGAAGCGGGTTAGGACTCCATGCCTATGACAGGAAGGGCGCCGCTTCAAATCCCAGACTTCACCACTGGGCCCTCAAGAAAGGCCTTCAGCTTCCCCCCCCACCCCCAAATTGCTTTAGACCTTGTATGTCACTTTGGAGTAAAGCACCTGTTAAATGAGTAAAATGTAAATTACGGGTCAGGGGAGCTTTGGTAAGTAGCATGAATGACATTGTCCCAAAACAGTAAAGCCATTCTCCTGGAACTAGCAGAAGAATGCAACAGGCAAGGTCCCTGATGAGAAACGCATGAAGCTAACCAAGAACTAAGCCGATCATCCAAAGATAATCAGTCATCTAAGGCCTGGTTTCTCAGGCCTGGTTTCTATGGGCCACAGACCGGCACCGGTCCGTGACAAGGTTACTGTCGGTCCGCGGAGCTGAGCTTCTGCAGCCCCAAAGCATTGACTGGGCCCCAGGACAAAGTAGTTTAAGAAACGCTGATCAAAGGTTACATAACTGTTTGAACTAACAAATCCAGGACAAGGAATATGGGTTCTGCTCACAGGGAACTGGTATACCTGACAATTAAAACTGGAAGGTACCCAACAGAGAAGGACCCTTTAGGATTTCCATGTGAAGATTCTACCCATTTACCCCCATATTTTTATGCTCTGTTCCTCCTACAGTTTTAACTGAGGAGCAGACAGAATGAGAACTCAAAGAAGACTTGCCTTCACATTGATTTCTGAGGATGGGTCATTCTCGAGAGGCAGAGCTGAGGCATAGTAAACTTATACCATTGAGGCATATGTAACTGCATATCTTACCAAAACGTGTCTTGCAGCAATGGCCCTGCTCGTAACAACAGCGATATTCAACGCGAGCCAAGGCACAGCGCAGCGCTTGGTGTTTGGGCCTTACCGTTGATGTCAGCTTTCTCGAATCTGACCCAAACGATTTTCTCCTTTTCGTCGGTCGGGGGGGCGCCCGTGTAAGCCTTGAATTGCAGAACAAACGGAAAAGGAGTGAGCCAGAAGTGCGCCGACAGACATTCCGGGGGGATGCACGCTCCTTGGTGGCATGCGAGAAGAAAGTACCCCTACCTGTGGAACAACATCCTGCAGAAAAGTAACCACGCTCTCCATGTAGGACTGCTCCCTGTAAAAACAAAGTGGCTCCTGTAAACTAGGGATTTACTTGTACGTTCATGACCTAACAAAACCCCACTAAAATATCTGAAGGTATTATAGCCACGTAGACAGGCACGTAGTACAGAATTGTAGGGTATTGGCAAACATGGTAATCTACACCACGCAACAGCCCTTCTTTTATTACTTACAGGGCTGATACGGGCATTATTTGGTGCAAATTCCTGGCACAGTAAACAAATGAAACAATAAACAATAGTATTACATTTCCCCACAACCGTGAACACGGAATGAAGCATGAAAATACGCTACGTGATCACTGTGTTGGATCCTCTTTAGGTTTCCACTAAGCAGAGAAGACCATCTTGTTTCATATTTTGCCGGGGAAAAGGGAGAAAACTAACTTAGGGAGAATCGGGTTAAGAGTTGTAGCTCAAGGCTTTACACTGTTTGCATTTAACACACATTCGTTATGGAACTGCAAAAATTTAAATCGTGACTTTGGACATGCAGTCAATTCAGGACTTTAGAACAAAATAATTATATCCTTCACATCAGAAGCATTCTACAACATTGCTGTTCTGAGAAATGAATTACTTTTTTGGCCACATTCACAAAATTCTAATGTTCCAGCTAAAGAGCTGCAGTGCTCCAGAAACGTGTGTGAGGAGCACCATACAGCCCCGTGGCAGCGCAGATGTGAGGAGCACTCCGGAGAAATAAAGCCGCTTCTCCGCGGTGCTATTCCGCTGCATGAAGGTTTCGCCAAATTAGGGAGGCAGAGTCACAAAAGCCTTTTAGCTATTAGCACGGTAAATCCGTATTGGCCATGCAGGGAAAGTTGAGCTCAGACTTACAGCTTCTTATTTTCATGTTCTTAATCTACATAATTACAGAATTAAATATACATGCGTGGTAAAGTTTTAAAAGCTGATGTTGACATGCCCAGTCACGGTGAACCCTCTGTGTCCTAATTACCACTTTTTCATTATACAACATGTCTTTGTTGCAATGTTACATTATTCAGGTGAATCGACCATCAAGTGACTCAACATTTCCAGCTTACGGCCATGTGTGAGAGATCACTGCCATTCCAGCCGAGCCTTCCTCTGGGGTCATTTATCATACACCAGGCACTTTTTTCCAAGAGGGTCAATTACTATTTACCAACAGCTGCTTTGACGACACCATCTAAAAAAGCTTCAGTAAACAGGTTAAGTGATCTATGAAAAAGCCAGGGGGCAGTAGGTGAAAGTGCCATTCCTAACATGGACAACGTGGAGGGCTCTGCCCTTTCGCTAACATGGACAACGTGGAGGGCTCTGCCCTTACGCTAACATGGACAATGTGGAGGGCTCTGCCCTTACGCTAACATGGACAATGTGGAGGGCTCTGCCCTTACGCTAACATGGACAATGTGGAGGGCTCTGCCCTTACGTGACAGCTTGTGCTCGCACCACAACCCCTCCGGCACAACGGCTGGGTCGCCGCGGGGAGTCGGACGCCATCGTGTCAACGTTTCTCGAACCTGGAACCTGCCAAAGCAGAGAAGGAACAGTGAGATCGGGTGTCATACGAGCGGCGTGATGACTGAAGGTCGGATTTTCAGTGCAGGCTTGATAACAGACCGTGTGCCCAAAGTCAACCACACACAGACTTTCCCTGCTCCTAATGTCAGCCTTGAGTTTGCCCCATGAAGACCCCCGTGCCTGTAAATAACTGACGTCAACTTGCAGTTTTACCTCCCATACACAATCAAGTCGATATATATATATATATATATATATATATATTCATAATTCCTTACACTTTCCTTTGTTTGCTTTATACCTGAGCTTCACTTGTTTTGCCAGCCGCTTTAAGTAAAATAAAACGAGGCTATTAGAAAAACAAACACATATTATAAATACGTAAGCGTGTCAGTCGCCTCTGGGATAACGGTTGACGACGACACAATGAAATCTCCAGACCAGCAGCAGCAGGTCCTTAACCAGCAACAGCTAGCTAGCTACTGGGGTTTCAAGGGAGAGGAAAAGAAAACACGCAACTCTTTTATAATGTGTATACGTCGAACACTAATAAGAGCCATAAATATAATAATCCCAGAGTGTGCGTGGTAACGGAGCAGCGAGGTAGCTAGCAAAACAGGGACTGCACACCAGCACAACTCTGCCTGCCAACTTAGCTAGCTACCTGTCTGACTAGCCTAGCAAACACAGCGCAATAACCACGTATAACGGAAAGGACATGTCATTTCTCTCCTGCACCGCATGTCAGACGCACAATAAGAGTTAAACGTTTGCTAGTGCTTATTGAAATATTACGATACGCACCGTAGGCGCCGTATTACGCTAGACTCGCTCACTGAGGATCTTTATCGAACATCGCAAAACAGTAATAAAGAGAAAAAAAAATGTATGGCGGAACTGAGAAATTAGCCTATTACAATGCGCCCTGTTTTCCGAATGACCAATCGTGGACCAGCGAAGGCGGGCTCTAAGGGAGACGCAACCAATCAGCGGAAACCAAAAATGACTTACGGTTGTGTTTCTGTGTATCTGTTTTTACCGAGGTTTTCCGATACCCTTCTTTCTGAGTAAAAACACGTTTCTTGAAAGCGTTGTCTCAACAATGCGGTCGTTTATTTTTCTGCAAAAATCCATTGCATTTGCCTTTTTCCGAAGGTAAAGCTCCTTTCACATCGCACAGACTTGTTTGTTTACATTGAGCTCTCGCGACATCCCGTGCGTGGTTGCGGCAGTTTTAACCCTTTCGGCTCCACAACATTGAGCAAGGATGCTGCTTGTAATTAATGTAACACAAACCATAGTAGAACAGATAAAAAATAATATGTAATTCTATATTCCGTTTAATCTCATTGTTTAAAGGGTACAATACTTGATAGCTATAATAATTGTGCGTAAATAGAATAGGACGTTTATATTAATCATTTTGTACAGCGCCATACTGGAAAGTTTGAAGAATGTGATAAAGCAGGGCCGGCTCCAGCTCTCGGTAACAGGGTGGGGGTGGGGGGGGAGAAATTACATATAATCACAAGACCGGCCTTGTGATTGGGTGGGCCAGTCTAACCTCTTCAAGAAGGTCCATGCACAGCAGCAAAATTACCTGGGGGTAAGAGGGTGAAAAGACTGCAGCCAAACACATAAGACCAAAAAACATTTTGTTTATTCAATATACTGATATCCCACACATTCAAAAGGAGTGATGAAATTTCACAATGAGACTGTACACGTGCACTGACGTTTAACATGCACAGTTAACGCTGTGCAAAACAGACTGGGGTGTCACAGATCACTGGATATCGGATAGGAAATTAATTCCCGAGTGCACCTACAATTCAGACTCAATTGACAATCAAGTCTTTTTAAAAAAATAAAAATAAGAACATACATGCTGAATCCCTGAAGTATGAATCCCACAATGCACTTTACCACGTGCCACACTCAATCACTGGCAGTACAAAGAGAAAAAACGTAGAAAAACAAAACAAAAAAAAAAATATGCTGAAAATTGCACTTTGGCCTAGAACTGGAAAGCCTGTCTGATGCAGTGTTGAAAAGAGTAACGGGTCCAGGGAACAACTGTGTAATCCAAAAGCGGTAAATGGTCCGCGGATGGTTACACACGCATACACACACCACACAACATGGGACCGTGTGCAAGATCAAATATGCATCATTCCCCCACAAAGAAAAACAGGCAGAAATATCCAGTCAGGGTTTACACCTGCGTAGAATGCTGTCTGACAGAGGCGAGTCATAGCTAAGCCAAACAGCAGTGACACACCGGTGTAAAGTGAACAAGGTCTCCCTCCTTCACTGAATACAGCAGGAGTGTTATGCATCGTATCCCCAAAGTACAAATTTCCAACTCTAAAGAACTCATTTTAGGAGTCATCCGCAGCACCAGTCTCACTTCAACTAGAGGAAAGTTTTAAATAAGACTCCGTATTCGAAACCGACAAGGTTAGCCAAGAACTTCAATGATCTTTTCCCGAAAGATGACTTCCTGTACCCCCCCCACCCATCCCCCCTCCACAGACAAAACTCACATGAGAACATCAGAATATGCTCCTGCTGCCTCCCAGTCCCGGTCTGACCAGAGCTCGGACGACTGCGGACGACTCCGGAAAGGAAGCCCAGGAAGACTTGCGATTCAGGCCCCGATGGGGAGGTTCTGAGAGGCCCGGCTCCGCTGCTGCTCCAGCCACCCCCCTAATTCCAAGCACCTCCACTTGGGCTCCCCTTGGCTTATTACATCTAAGCTGGCCCATGTTGCCTGGATCCTTCTGGGTGGAGGCTTTCGTGATGGGGTTAGGCATAGCAAATCAAGCCCCCGTCCCACTTCCATCTTGTAACAGTTGACTCGGAAGTTTGAGCGTCGCTGGGAAAACCTCTCACAATAGTACCGAGACCACAACTGTACAATATACAGTACTGTGCAAAAGTCTTAGGCAGTCAAGGAAAAATATCTAAAAATTATCTTCATGTTTGTGTAAAAAAACGTGATTTTTTTTTTCTGTTAAAGTGTGCTAGCTTCGCCATTTAAAAACCTCTCTAATAATCACCCCAGTGTTTGCAGCAACCACCCAATGTACCCATGCATTTTTTAGCCATATTTAGCTGAGCTGATATTTAGTGTAATGAATACGTCATTGAGTTATTAACAAACTAACGATAAATTAAGTGAGCTGGTGGTAAAATGTAATGAATACATAGAATGACTGAAGTGCCCCTGAGGAGAGGTTTGGGAACTGAAGCGGTGTTGTTCTGGTCATCCAGCAAGATGTCAGTGACTTTTGGGAGGACAGAAGATATTCCTGTTAGCTTGTTTTGTGTTACTCTTAGTTTTAATATGATCTAAAAAGTGTGTTTGTTTGCAGCAAATATACACTTACTATCCGGGTAACTAGTTTTAAACATTTCCTTTGACTGCCTAAGACTTTTGCACAGTACTGTATACATAAAACATAAAACTAATAAAACAGAGGTGGTTTCCAAACAGCCAATGTCAGGAATCATGCCCTCGACGTCAACACTTCATGAACCTTAAACATTTTATTTATATATAATTTTTTTTTCTTACCATTAAACTATAGCAGCACCTTCAATGTTGGATAAAAGTTCCTCACTTAATGGAAAAAGGAACAAATTTAAAAAAAATACTAAAAAATTACAGACATGCACATCAAAACAACAATGCATAAATTATCCCAAATTTGGGTGTAACTGAGAACAAAGTGAATAATCTTATCAGGACACTGTGTGACGCTATGCTACCCTAAATCTGACTGCGGTGTATCCTTTCGAATTTTAAAACAAGACAATGTATAAAAATATATTGCTTTACTAAACGCCGTCCCCAGTTACCTTCGAATAAATTGATTATAATCTTGACAATATATACAAGTGGGTGAACTGACCATATACGGTTTTCCTTCGAGAAGTTGGGGGGGGGATCAACGAGGAAAAGATACACCAGCTATACTAAGTTTCCACCTTTACAGGTAACGAGCATCAGGGACAAAGTCGCGTCAACAGCTGGACTTTTGTATGAAAAGTAAAAATTAAAAAAAAAAAGTGATGGACGCACCAGCCGCTCGTTGAATCCGTTTATGTATAGATGACGTAAAAATGGTACACAGGAGCACGCCTGATGTACGGCGAGGAGGCCTCGGTGGAGGAGGTCCTGGGCCTCACCTATCAGTAGTGATGGGGGCAGGACGGGGGGAGCAGTCGAGTGGATAGTGTGTGTGCGTGCGCGTGTCCGGGGGCAGGGGGCGGGCTCAGCACACGCACACGGCGGCCTTGCGGTGCTGCTGCAGCAGCACTGGCACATTGGGCGACTGCTTCTGCCCCTTGCCGCGCCTCATCGACGGCCGCTGCGGGTCCCTGCGGCGCAGCGTGGCGGGTGACGGCGGGCTGTGGGGGGAGCGGGCTAGGCTCCGACGGGGCCTCTTCCCGCCGGGGCTGGCCGTTTCCTCCAGGGTCCGCTTGCACCCGGGAGAGACGCGTTCGCCGACGGGGATGTTCGCCGCCAGGCTCCCGAGGTCCGCCAACCGCGCCGACAGGGGGTCAGAGAGGGCCGAGAGGTTCGAGCTGGAGAAGCCGTTACGGCGTTCCAGGGCCGGGAGCAGCTCGCACACAGGTGACGGGGCGTCCACATCCAGCATCTGCGGAGAGAGGGCCACCCCAAGCCTGTCAGAGATCCCACAGCCGCACCGCGACATTGCCATGACAACCTCTCATCCGCTCTCCACCATCGTGTCCCTGACTGGGTTACAGTTTCTGCCACCCCAATTTTGGCAGCCCCAACACGGGAAATGTGTCCGCAAATTCCGCGACTGCTCCTCTGCCTAATCTCAACAGGGTACCCCTCCCACAAGGAGGAAACCGGGAGAAAGACAGTCAAAACAACCCCCCCACAAACACCACCCACAATCTGTACTGGCCCCCCCACAAAGCCACAAACAGCAGCTGGTGTTCTGGGGGGGTTGCTTGCAAGCCGCACAAATGGGTCCAAGATCATTTTAAACACTAATATCTCTCCTGGTTGGTTTTAGAGTGTGCGCGCGCGTGTGTGAGAGGAATTAGTGTGTACTTTTAATGTCCTCCTAAATAATGCATCTGCACAACTATAATATAGGATAAAGTGGGCTGTAAATTGTTATGACATAGATGTCCACCATCAGGGACAATGTTGTTTAAACACAATGTGTTTACTGTCAACATGTACGGCACCAGTTCCCAGCCCCTGACCCGGCGTGTTTAGATATTTAATGTTCCATATCCCTCTTTTCGCAACGGAAAGCCAGAACGGGATGGTCACAGAGCTTGGCTGACCTTCATGTGTCGTTCAAGGTCAAACCAGCCCTGATTGTGGCTGCTTCCTCTAAAGCTTTTGATCTGAGGGTCACGCCGAGCGCACAGGGAGACGATCTGGCGTGCTTTGAAGACTTGCCTTGATGACGGGGGTGTTGGATCGCGACCCAGACGTGGGCACACAGTGCGGGCCATCTGCCAGGTTGAGAAGGACCTCCTCATGGCGCAAGGGACCCTGAGGTCCCCCGGGCTCCTGCAGCGAGATGACGATGGCGCTGGTGTTGTCAGCACGGAGCATACGTTGCCGCCATCGCAGGAGGGCATGGCTTACTAGCTGCTGAGCGCTTGACACCCCACACTGCGCCTGAGGGAAAAGGGTGGCCAGCAATGCTCAGGATTAGTCATTGTTATGATGTCATTTCTAAACCCCACCCCCAAAACAACAACAACAACCAGTATAATGATTATTCACTAGTCCTTTTCTTCTTAGTTCTTGCTTAGTCGGATAATTAGTCAGATTTAAGGGAGTCTGAGCTACATCTAAGGGAAAGCAGACAAAGTCCATGTAGCCCGGACTAGCTTACATCCAACAACTTATCCGGCTAAGCAAGATCCTGCTCTGTGAAACAGTTGCTCAAAGGTACAATGCCCTGCCCCTTCCTGAAATGAAGGAAATGAACTGAAGCTTAAAATTTGCCATCTGCACAACTATAAGTCCAGGTTCATCAGAATTCTTCTTTTCTCATAGCCCCTCTCCCGCCTTTAAGCTCAGGGTCCGAGCACAAGGCCGGCCTAAGGGTCCAACAGACGAGAGCATTATGCCGAGGATGGGGTTCAAACCCGCTGAGCCACGCGACACCCTGGAGCCCCCAGGCCCGCTGCCACCCCACCCCACCCCACCACTCACAATGGCCTCATCATTGTCCTGACACATGGACACGGCATCCTGTGGCGGCACCATGTTCCAGAGCCCGTCGCTCCCCAGGATGATGTAGCGGTGCCGCTGGGGGTCCAGCGTCAGCACGCTGGTGTCGGGCTCCGGCGACACCACAAACTCCCCACTGTAGAAGTCGTAGCTCCACAGGTCCCCTGCAGAGGCAACAGGATCACCATCAGATGCATCTCGGCGCTCTGCTTCACATCACCCATTGGCCTCACGGTCCTAAGTTTAAGAACTAAAGCAGCACTGTCTGTATTGTGTTTCACTCATGCAATTTATTTTCTATGTGCTACAGTGAAATTGTCATAATTGGGTTCAATAAAATATACATAGCACAGTCCTTCACCAACCACTTGCAATTCCTATTAAGTCCACAAGGGGGTGTGTCAAAAATGTAGTAACTTATATTGCCCAGAAGATGGAGCCCGTTCAAATATCAGTTTAAACATCCAAACAAAACTGGTTTTTAAGAACAGTTTATCTATTAAAAAGGAAGAAAGTTTCTCTTTTTTCATTTTTACGCCTTACCCAGAGCTCGGGCCACAGCAAGAAAAGGGATCTGATCAATGACCGTGCTCCTCCGGACTGGACCATTGTGACTCAACCTGGGTCTTTTCCACACCACACGATTCACCCCAGACTTCTTAATCACACTACAGGAAAAGCAGAGTCAGCAGGAGGCAGGGCAGTGCTTGGCCAAGCTCATCAAGCCACGTCCCATTTTAATCCTGTGGTTAGCAACAAAATACTGGTTCTCATAAACAACGGGTGAAACTCTAAGACACAAAGGTAGGGTAAGTCGATGACCGAAATGCACTAATACACTAAACACTAATAACCCGTGGATCTGGTTCAAGCGACATTTCGACTCCTTTGAGTCTTGCCAGTATTCTAGTATTCCTAGTTTAGCATGAAAGGGGGATACATCTGACTTATTTGACTTATTTTGGCAACATCAGAGGTCACCCTCCACATCCCTAGTGTACAACCTTGCTGTTATTCACCGGAGGGACACAGATGTCCTTATTCACATGCACACACGGGCCACACAACAGCCAGTGTATACATCTTGACAGGAGGGAGATGGTAATTGCAAAGAGAAACCCATGTCATTATTTAACAAAACTTCTACCTTGCACTGATTTGAAAAACAAGTCATTAGCATCCATTATAAAAGGCTTAGAGATACGAATTTTAGTGTCGTGCCATACCGCTATACATTTAAGAGGGCAGTAAACTGGAAAAAATAGATGTGTTTTAGGGGGGCCTTACTGCTCTCCATCCATCGATATTGGCTGTTCTGCTGAGAGCTGTCTAGTTTTAGAGATATCGGCCGTAGAAATGTCGGTCTTCTCTCTAATATAATGCGACTGTCTTTCTGTGGTGATTAAAGCATCAAAAAAAAAATCTGAAAAATTCAACAGGAATGTCTCTTGCTGAATTGCATGCACCAATTGCATCACTTTGCAGGGGTGCTCATGCCCGTATCTACTGCCGAAATAGTACCTACATTAAACTGCTCACTACAAAATTTGTGTATTATCTCGAGTAACTGGGTCATGATTTCTGCCATTGCTGTTGAATTTTTCAAATGAATTTTGGTGCTTTAATCACAACAGAAAGAATGTCATTTAGTCTTCTTATATTCGAGAACAGACTGACATTTCTATGGCTGATCTTCCCAAAACTAGGCAACTCCCCCCAGAAAAACACTGACAGATTACTAGCACTAAAGCTCCCCAAAACATCTTGTTTTTCAGTTCTGGGATGAACTGCCCCATTAAATTCCTTCTGATACTTTTATCTAAAGCCATTTACAATAAATGGACTACAAATAATTCTTGTTCCCTGGGATTTGAATCCATGACCCATGCACTGTCAGTGCAATGCCCTACTGGTCAAGCAACAGGAGATACCCTACACCCAAACACCTTAGCGAAAGTTACAAGAGCAACACGCCTTCTGATAATTGACCACCTTCCAGTGTGGTTGGAAGGCCAGCTCCTACCTGCCGCCCAGGCCCTCGATACGCTCCCTCTCCTTGGGGAGCTCCGGCTTGTGGTCCTGCGTGACTTCCACAGCACGGACAAACTGGTCGGACGGGTGATCCCGCAGCCCCAGCACCACGCCCGAGTCGCCCACGTGGGCCACGTACATGCGCTCGCCCCGGATCACCACCACGCTGGCCGTGGTGCCCGAGGTGCTGGGCAGTCCAGTGAGGGTCTTTGGCCATTCAGCTACAGGGGGACAGAGAGAAGACTTAAGCTGAGGTCTCCGTCTCTGTGTCACATAGCGACAGGCTTTTATTAACAACAATAACAGCAGTACAATGTTACCGAACAGCAAGAAGAAATACAGCATCATGTATGACCAAGTCATTTGTTAACCACATTTAGCTGAACAGCTGATATTTCAAAAACCTTTTCACTGGTGGAAGGTTTTGTGGTGAAACACATCGGTCAAAGATAATTTAAAAAAAAAAACAGCAACTTTCAAGCTATGGCTTTAATTGCTTTCATCTGCTACCCAGTATGTGGATGCTGATAGAACAGATCGTCATCTGATGCGCTGTAAACAAAAGCATCTGTTCCTTGGGGTCTGATTAACATTTTACAACATTAAAAAAACTACTGCATATTTCAGCAATAATATGCATCCCTGGTGAGACTATAGCCAATTTTAAGGGTTAACTCTTAACCATACAGGCAAACTGAAATACAGGCAAACTGAAACATTACACAGAAACAGTGCCTGTACTACAAGGGAGTCCCACTCAGCAGAGGCTCATTGCTTGCAAGCTCTTCATTTAAGAGAATGTCTGGTTCTAATACTGGGTCAGACCACAAATGGCAAATTCCAGAATGCAGATACATAGCAGACTTATGTCTCACATCATCTATACAAAAAAGAAAAACTGACTGGATTTTTTAGTGTTAAAGTGTAAGTTGATAGAGATCCCTGCCAATGGGAAGGAGCGCCGGCCAGGGGCAGGTAACCGGGCAGCCTTTGGCGGGACGGGCTGGGGCGGAGCTGCGCAGGGTGACCTTTGGGGGCTCGATTGCAGAGCGCGAACCGCGCCGAGGCAAGTCTGGGCATGAGCGGGGAGGGAGCGTGGGAGAGCGGCCACGGCCACCATTCGGGCTAGGCGACGCAGGCGACGCGCCCACGCCATGCGGCCACTGAGAGCACACTCAGTCCGGCCCCAGGCCAGCTATTTATTAAATGAGCGCCCAACGAAAAAGTTATACTGCACGAGCAAAAAAAAAGAAAAATGAAGGTGGCGGCATCCGTAGACAACTTAGGGCTCCCATTTCTGGGTAGCAACCGGGAGCGGACCAGCGCGCTTACGTCACGTTCTAGAAAGTGCCATATCACTAGCTGGTAAGCGCTGTGACTCGGCAGCGGATTGGTGGGACACCGCTGCGCATTTGTAACGAGGCGTCCCATTGGCCCGGCGGGATGTTCGTCAGTTTGAAACCAACGGGAACGATCCCTCCGCTAGGCTGGGATGCACGGCTACATTTGTTCAATTCTTTTAGTGATTGTAGCTAGCTATACATTTCTGGGGAGTGATGCGGGGGGCTTTGCCAGTGACCACGTGTACCTTGGGGCGGCCCAACTACGCCCCGAAAGCTGTCAGCTCCCGGCAAAGCAGCTATATGACCCAGCTATGGCATAATGCACAGGGAAAGCCTCTTTCCCCCCCCCCCCCGCTTAACAATAACAAAATCCACCGTCTGCTGACTTTATCCCGCGAAGATTCCCCAAATACAGCAGCCCCTGTACCCCAGAGGCCAAGGTCTGAACCCGGTGCTGCTTGGGGAGGGGAAGGAGGGGGGGTGGGGGGATCACGGGAATTTATCCGCCCCAGAGTATCATTCATCTGGCGCCCAAGTTTAAAAAGGCAAGTTAGAGCACAAAACTTAGCGCTTGGGTAAGAGTCATTGCGGACACAGGGCAGGGAGGCACGGTGCACGACCCACGGCTAAAGCAGAGCGCCGCGGCCGCTAAACCGTGCATCACTCTGGGAAATACCTAGCAGTTATAGTGTAACTAGTACAACTATCGATCGGCGTGCACTTACTGGCCGCAGACGTCCTTCGGAGAGCTGTGCATCTAACCCGATCGTGTCAGGGATGAAGTAAAGTAATCAACGCGTTCGATTAGCCTTTAGGTGCCGACTAAATACTCACGCAGCTTCTTCCACATGGCGTGGTGGCAGGCGACGAAGCCCTTTCGGATCGCCGCGCACACTTCCTCGTCGTCCTTCGACCAGAATCCCCGCTGCTTCTTTATAAAATCCCAGAGATGGTCCCGCGCGAACTGCGCAGCCTCCCGGCCCCCGTGGCCGTCAAACACGGCGAAGAAGGCCACCGAGCGGCGCGGGCGAGCGTCGCCGGCCGGCGCCCCGCTCCGTTCCGGCGTCGCTGGGACCGGGCAACTTTCAGTGTCGTCCTGCCCGCTCTGCGTGCATGCATCCGCGACGGGTGCCGATCCGATGAGAGGTTCGTGCGGCGCGCCGATCGGAGAGCTCGGCTCGCTTACGTTTGCCGGCGTGCACTCGGCAGATGCACAAGTGTGCAGCTTCGCCTCGCCGTGCTCGGCCGAATCAAGCTCATCTTCACCCGGCTCGGGCTCCACTATAACCTCGGTTACATCCTCCATATATTTCCTTCCTCCCTGGTCGGAAAAAACACTCACGCGCACCGAGAATACGTTTTCCATGATTAGTGGGATTTCTGCCAATAATGAATGAGACGCAGCAGACGCACCAGATATGTTTGTACTTTATTTTGCTAAGTTTTTAGCGGCACACAAGCCGATCTCCCCCTCTTGGTCTTTTGTTTATTTTCGACGCTTTGTAGGCATGCTCAGGAACGCACTGACGTCAGAGCGCAAGCAACTGAGCGCGGCCTGAAATCGCGCGCTTTCACGCCACCTAGCGGTATGTGTCGGTACCGATGCTGGCCAGTTGCGAAGTAAACGTACAAAGTCCTTATTTCCAAAAGTGTAGCATTTACTCTTCAAAAATCATTAATGAATGCTATACCATGCAACGTCAGAATAATATTTTCCCATTATTTCCAGCTTATGTGGTATGATTAATTGCACGGTGTAAGTACTGTGCATGTCCACTGAGAATTCTTCAGAATGCCAAATGACCATTTATGCAATTTAATAAAATTAAAAGGCAATTCAGTTCAACATTTTCAACCCACACACACTAGAATACGGATTAGTGACATAGCCTCACAATGCCATTTTGGGGGAAAAATCCTTGAAAAAACTATTACTTGTGCAAAATAAAGATCTGTTTGAATTGTTACAGTTGATAGTATGGTTTTGTGACAATATTCAATAAATAAATTATATGTTTAATTGTAATTTACATTATCATTTATAAATACCTATTGTGACTTAGTTTGCAATGTAACCAATCAGATGTTAGATTCTGTTTAGAGCCCGCCCACTGAGTTTGATGAGTGACTGACAGAGTGGTATAATTCAAATCGTCATTTAACCCTTGGGAACCCACCTTTTATTTCTGCCTTATATTCAACTCACTCATCAAAGTAAAGTGTGTATATATATATATATATATTTTTTTTTTTTTTTATTTTTTATTTTTTTGCTTTACAGCCCAAAGTACCCCGTGGGTTAAATAATCATTTAATAAAATGATGTAAATTACATATTTATAAATAATATATGTAAATGACATATTTCTTGAATATTGCCACGAAACACCCTCCATATAATAGAGTTGTGAAATCAGATTTACACTAGAAAAAAATCCGAGAAACATTCAGAAAGAGTTTTGTCTAATGCCCCTGAGTACACACTGAAATGAATGCAATGGACTAAATGGAATCCAGATGCAAAAAGAACAGTACTTGGTCTGGCCACGTGACTCTCTCCAAGCTGTTTGCCAAGGTGATCGTGACTGATTTTTTTCATACCAGTCCTTTGATTTAGCAGAGGGGGGAACCCTGAGCCTCGTGCCTTTCCAGATGCCTTTACACAGTGGAATACAGTCACAATATGCACTTCTTGGCCAACTAGGTTTAAATGACCATACTTAATTTATCAGTGTCCATGAAAGGCAGTGGCAAATCGTAATTTAGAAGGAATGCAGCTATGAGCAATTTTTTTAAACTATGACCATTTATGAATTTTGTTAGGACCACAGAATAAACAAACGCTTTCCCCCACGTATGTGTATATATCTCTAGTTATTGATTCTACTCACAAAACTGTAAAGCATTTTTTATCTGTCGTATCCTCAGACTATCCATCTATTTTCCATGACCACTTATAAGCCTTGAGCACATACCCATGAAGTACATACGCTTTGCATCAATCACATCTATCTTTATTTTGAATAAAAGTATTAATATGATCTGTCAAACTGCTGTATAGACCAATATCATGCTGCTTTTTTACGATGAAAATGGAAAAGTCCTAAATGGAAGATAAATTAGGAGACATGACTGTAGATCATATCACAGAGTGGCGAAGTAAATTAAATAATCCTGCATTTTGAAATGCTTGTTCGCAACAAAACACTGAAAAAGACCATCAATCACAAAAATGTTCACTCATGTACCAAACGGCTCTTAGGCTCTGTTTTCTATGCTGAATCAGGAAGACACAAAGCCCGTGGAATGGAAATAACACAGGCTTGACTGATAAGATGGAATCACTTTGTTTCTCGGGCCCTTGCCTTGTACTGTGTGCTTCCAATAAATAAAGTCATAGGGTGAGTTGATGGATAATGGGACTTTAGTTACATACCTCATCGTTTTATCCTTTTGCCTTTGTACTCGGATTTTGCTAGTATTGAATTCCACTTGTATTGTACATTGATTCATTATTTTATGTTGCACTGTATTGCATTTCTTGTATTAAATTGTATTCTTTATATTTGCTATTTTTAAGCTCCGTTGTTAATCGTGTACGGTGAGGGATGTGCCTTGGCACAGCGATTTCTCTCAGGGTAAATTAAGTTTTACTTCTTATCTTGTTTCAGCCGAATCAGTAACCACTGAAACAGCGATTGGTTTCACCATTTTCTTTTTCAATTATGAATATTCCACTTGCAATGGCTCCATTTTGAAAAGATTTTAGTAGTCAGACATTAAATTTATGTCCCAGTATGGACTTTTTCATAGTTGTAATGTACAGTAGTTGTTCCGGAATGTTTCTAGTTTTTTTAATCGATTTAGTTTCATTTACAGTGCAGGAGGTATCGATACTCCCTTCAATAATTCATGTATGCAAAATATCACCACAGAAGACCTAGCGTATATAATGATCTTGCAGTACTGGATACGCCGCAATTGTTAAATATCCGAGGCGAACCGCGATGCACTCTGCGCCCAGGATTGCGTACGGTTTATAAGAGGCGCTGCGACACCAGGCGACACACGGGCTCATCGCGACTCCAGCGGAACCGCTCATTAACCGCGACTTACGCACGCGACGGGGACGAGCGGAGGTTTTCGGGCAGCGGCGCGCTGACGTCACCGCGTCGACAGGCGTTCAGGAATATCGGGAGGGTGAGGAGGGGGGGGGCGGGGAGAGAAGGGAGGGGGTCGAGAGGAGCGACGGTCAGGGCGAGCGATGTGGCTGCGGAAAGGGCTACTCGTGTTCCGCTCGTGAATGAAGCGTTCGCCCCTCCGCCCCTCACCGCGAAGCGCTTTCGCCTTCTGTATGAGGAGCCGTAGCCACGGCGCTTGCGACTCGGGCAGGTAGTGAAGGCTGCGAAAGGCGGCGGGGGGCTGCCGTTCGGTCTGAAGGAGGAAAACAACATGGCCGCCGTGGAGCTCGAGTGGATCCCGGAGACTCTGTACAACACCGCTATATCGGCCGTGGTGGACAACTACGGCCGCTCGCGGAGGGACATCCGCTCCCTCCCGGAAAACATACAGTTCGACGTCTACTATAAGGTAAGGGGGCCTCGCCGCGAAGACGCCTGCTTTTGCCCTGTGCCATAAAAGGCTGCTTATGGCTGTGCGCTCGCCCGGTGTCCCGGTGCTGGTTCCGCTCGCATTTCCACCCTGGTTAGCGCGACTAGCCAGCTAACCTCGCCTGACTGATAAGCCGACGACGCGTGTTAGCCGAACCTTAGCGGAAAGTCGGCGGCCCAGGGACACCGGCCGGCCGCCACCGAGCTGGCCTGGCCAGCGCCGGCGGCTAGCTGGCTACCGAGTTACCCTCTTAGCTGGTGATCCTGGCCGCCCAGAGTAACCGATCGGCTCTTCGTGGTTGAGGCCCGCAGCGTTTCACTATTTCCCCCACGTCCCCGTGATTGACACGGCTACGGTGGCGCTGGTGTACGCGGGATAACGGGCTGACGGCTGGTGACAAAGCGAGGTCATTTAAAAGCCCTGGGCCGTTCGGGAATATGGAGCTGATCTGACGGCAAATGCGGGCTCGGCTTGTTTTATGTTGGGGCTCCATCCTGCTCGCTGACAGCCGTGATTTGTATAAAGAATAAATAGTAGTCACATGGCCGTGCTCTTCCTGGATAAATAGGTTCCCTTTTAACAAATGTTTTTAACGACTGTCACGTTTTTCTTTCTCCCTCCCACACCGCAAATTCTCAGTAAAGTAAAAAAAAATAATAATAATGTAGTTCCACAAGAATTTCATTCTCTGCCAGTACTGTGCTGTAGGTCATCTGGGTGGTGCTGGGCTTGATTATTGCACAGAGTGGGCACTGAGTAACACTGTCAAGATGGACACAATGTGTCGGACGGCATCTTGCCATGGACCCCCCCCCCCACCCCCAAACTCCCCACGAAAGGCAACACGTGTGATTTGTTTAAACCCCTTTTCCTCAGAATCGCGGGTCATCACTGTCATCCCTGCTCTGCTTTTACTTACTGGGGCCCAGACTCTGCACCAGTCATGAAGCGGCCCTGAATTAGTAACTTGGGCTCAGCAGATTTAACTAGATGGCAGGCATCAGCGCTTCCCGTTGTTGGGATTTCCAGCGAGCATCAGGCCGAAATTTCTCCGGCAAATCCACAACTAGCTTCTCATTAGTGGTCAGGGGGTTTATACAATCAAAGCAGAGTAATGAAGGGTCACTTTTTACCCTGTTTTCACAAAATATACCACAAAATTCAATTTCTGCTACTGCTGTTAGTATTCAGTGGTAAATCATAAAGCACTATTTGGATTGCCGTTTGTGTATTAATAAACAGTGATTTATGATTGTCATAATTTGGGTTTTGCATAGACCAGAAAGTGGTTTTATTTCCCCCCCCGATTAATCACTTGTTTGCCAGTTGCTCTGGCCCCTCCGTAATTGAAAAGAAGCTATGAATTGGTCAAACATCTTAGGGTAAGAAGTCCCAAGTTTGATAGTGATTTTTGCTGTATGGTGTCAAACTGAGTTTGTATTTAGCTTTAGTCAGTCGTCCATGTAAGGAGGTTTAAACCTAAATTCAGTGTTTTTGTTGCCTCAGTTATAGGATCTTATAAGACGATGTCAGTGTGCTGTCTGCACACGAGGGAGCTTCCACTGAATGTGTAGAGAGAGACAGTGTTTAACCCCTATCCCGTGTTTGGGGTCAGTCTGACCCCAGAGCATCATTTAACGGTAGGCAAATTTCACATGGGGAAATTATCACGGGAAAAGGGTTAATGCTCTTTTGGGATGTGAAACATGCAGTCTGATTATTCGGCACCTGTCCCGTGATAGTTCTGTCATAACCAGCCTTGCCTTACGTGGACAGTTCCCATTTTCTGTGATTCGCGGATGTCCTAGTAGCCTCGTCTGTTCCTCCCCTTCTTTCTTCCCTCCTGTTTGATTCTCGTCTGATTTCTCTTTCCTTCAGCTGTACCAGCAGGGCCGGCTTTGCCAGCTCGGAGGGGAGTTCTGCGAGCTGGAGGTGTTCGCGAAGGTCCTCCGGGCGTCCGATAAAAGGTAGCGAGCGCAGCCTCGCTGCTTCCGAACGGGCTTGCAGGTTGGGCCGTGGAGCTCACACCGTTAAAGTGGTGTGTGCTCTTCTGGGAGGATGACCCCTCTCATACGATGTGTTGATAATGCCTCCTGGTGTACCATCTTCCTGTGCAGTGGTTGTAATTTTTACTGTCCAGATCTTGGTCGCTCACTTCCCGCTTTCTGTTACCAGAGTTGCATTTTTGAATATAACAGTTATTTAATTTCATTAAGCACTTGCCCAGCTCTGTAGTTGTAATTGAGGTGTAGCAGCTGTGACATTGGGCTTCCTTGTGTTTGTAGGCATCTCCTGCACCATTGTTTCCAGGCCCTCATGGACCACGGCGTGAAGGTGGCCTCGGTCTTGGCCAACTCCTTCAGCCGCCGCTGCTCCTATATCTCGGAATCTGACGCACACGTCAAGGAGAAGGCCATTCAGTTTGGCTTCGTTTTGGGTGGGCATTGAGTGTGTGTATGTGTTTTGGGGGGGGGGCGCTCGGTTGAGACGGAAGCACAGATCCTGGCAAGCATTCTCTCTGCCCTGTAGGTGGCTTCCTGTCGGATGCGGGCTGGTATGGTGACGCCGAGCGAGTGTTCTTGTCTTGCCTGCAGCTCTGCACCCTGCATGACGAGGTCTTGCACTGGTACCGGGCCGTGGAATGCTGCGTGAGGTGAGCTCCCATTGCCCTAAATGGAGCCCCTTCTGGGAGCTGCGATTTGGTCGATTGTGCAATACTTCTCACTGGCCGGTGTGAGTATCCGCTGATATAAATGGAAAAGAACATCCTAGGATATGGCACAGAGGTTAAGGAACTGGAATTTGATTAAATGCCATGTTCTGAGATTCCCAGGAAAAGCTATCACTGTCATGTGTATGGCCAGGGGCTTTTTCACCAGTTATTTTGGTATTTGTTTGAGGAAGTGATTTAATAATAATATTTTTTGTCTGAATTTTGATCCTCAGCCTTTGAGAGTCTTCTGTCACTCGATGCACTGAGAGTTTAATGTTCCATCGATTCAGCTTCGGTTCTTGGCCCGTAGGTTACTACATGTCCGTAACGGCAACTGCAAGTACCACCTGGGGGAGGAGACCTTCAAGCTGGCCCAGTCTTATATGGACAAACTGGCCAAGCATGGGCACCAGGCCAACAAGGCAGCGCTGTATGGGGAACTGTGCGCCCTGCTCTTCGCAAAGAGCCACTATGATGAGGTACCCGAGAGCTTCACAGCAGGCCTTTTTTATGACCAAAGGTAGCCAAACCCGAGAGCTTCACAGCAGACCTTTTTTATAACCAAAGGTAGCCATACCAGAGAACTTCACAGCAGGCCTTTTTTATAACCAAAGGTAGCCATACCAGAGAACTTCACAGCAGGCCTTTTTTATGACCAAAGGTAGCCATACTAGAGAGCTTCACAGCAGGCCTTTTTTATGACCTAAGGTAGCCGTACCCGAGAGGTTCACAGCAG
>JAODKL010000101.1:701215-715061 GCA_026780765.1 Petrocephalus schoutedeni | reverse complement strand
TGCTTCGGTTACATCTTTTCCCCCCCCCCCCCTTATAAATGTAGAGCATGGCTTAAACTTTGGTCGGGATTGTTATTTAACAGTTTATTGAAATATTGTACTGGGGGCTCTGTATGTTAGAGGCAGTCCTCGTTTCCGTGATGGCAATGCAGTGGTGTCACCCAGCTGGTATGCTCTGGGTCTGTTCTGGCAGATTCCACGCAGAGCGTGCCATAGACATCATCACTCACATTCTGCCCGAGGACCATCTGCTGCTTGCTTCGTCCAAAAGGGTGAAAGGTAGGCAGTGAATCTCTCGCCGCCGGCCCGCCTCTGCTATTTGTCGCTGCGCGGATGAGAGCTGTAGCTACAGAGGAGGATGCTGAAAAGGCAGAGAGGATTTTAATGTGCCTGGTCTTTAGATTCATTAAGTCTTTTTTTTTGTGTGTTTATTGCTGCTTCTGGCTTACAGCCAAAGAGCTATTCTGGAAACAGATGGTGGCTGAGGTTGCATGGAGTGGATATGTGGGTGGGTTTTGTGGCTACGAGAGATTGACTTGACTGTGTGTGTGTCTGTCCACCAGCCCTGATCCTTGAAGAGATCGCCATCGACTGCCACAACAAGGAGACAGAGGAACGGCTGCTCCAGGAGGCCCATGACCTGCACCTCTCTTCCCTGCAGCTGGCCAAAAAGGCTTTCGGGGAGTTCAATGTCCAGACGGCCAAGCACTACGGCAACCTGGGCCGCCTCTATCAGTCCATGCGCAAGTTTAAGGTCAGGCACCCCCCCACGCCCCACCTCACTTCCACGCAGGAGATCAGATCTGCCCTTTCTTACTGGGTACCTGGTTTCCCCGTGCCCTGTAAACTCCATTGTGCCAGCAATGGCCTTGGGTGGCACATGGCATCATTATGGAGGTGCTGAATGTGCAGAGTGTATGCCAGTTACTTTGGAGCACTCATGATGGCCCGGGAGTCTGCAGAGTAAATCCCTGCCCCGCCCCCCCCAATTATATTAAACATTTCACACGTCGCCAGCTGCATTTCTGCAGAGCGAAGGCTAATTTAATTGGCCAATGGGGAGACCGGGCAGGGCTGAATCACACGACTTGGAAAAACTCCTAATGCTTGCTAGGCCCAGCCGAGGGTGACGAATTTGCCAAAAATGGCCCCAGAGCCCAGCGTTGGGGTAGCTCCATGCATCTTCTCTCCTGGGGGGGGGGGGGGCAGTGGTTTTTTTTTTTTTTTTTTTTTTTTGCCCTGTCTGATGCCGTCGTTTTTGTTGGCCTTCAGGAAGCGGAGGAGATGCACATCAAGGCTATCCAGATCAAGGAGCAGCTGCTGGGCCAGGAGGACTACGAGGTGGCACTGTCCGTGGGCCACCTGGCCTCCCTCTACAACTACGACATGAACCAGTACGAAGATGCAGAGAAGCTCTACCTGCGCTCAATCGCCATTGGTGAGTAGGGCGGGCCACCTTGACCGTGTGAAGTGTAGTGCCAGGGATCATATATGCCTCGCCTTGACCGTTACCGCCTCCCTATGGACCACATAGGCAAGAAGCTGTTCGGCGAGGGATACAGCGGCCTGGAGTATGACTACAGGGGCCTGATTAAGCTCTACAACTCGGTGGGCAACTATGAGAAGGTCTTCGAATACCACAACGTCCTGTCCAACTGGAACCGGCTGCGGGACCGGCAGTTTGCGGTGGCTGACGCCCTGGAGGACGTGAACACCAGCCCACAGGCCACACAGGAGGTGGTGCAGGCTTTCCTGCTGTCCCAGAGCCACGGGGCCGGCCGGCCCTGCCTCGGATAGCCTCTGTGCATCTGCATGCGGATTCACGCGGCCTACGCAAGCACGTGATCACTCACACGCGCACACACACACACACACACACAACACCCGGTACACAGATCTGTGTACATGGATACAAGTATGGACCCGAACCAGGGATTAAACTGCCCACACCACCCCCCTAGGGTTGGAACTGCAGTGGGACAGCAGGTTTGGAGGGGTGCCCCAGGCTGTGCAGTAAAGGCCTGGACCTGTCACCTCACCCTCACCAGCAGCTGCTTCTGCCCAACCCCTGGTCCCCCCACCCCAGCCACCCAGGCACGCAAACTGGGGACCGGAGAGACACACCAAGGAGCCGAACATCTCGCCATTGTCTGACCCGCTTCTGTCCGCCTCTGCCCAAACATGACCCTGCGTGCAGCTTTAAAGGAGCCAGAAAGCAGGGAGCTGGGATCCAGAAGCATGTCCGAGCTCCACAAAGTCCTTCAGTTCTCAGAAATGTATGATAACAACCTCTGTGGGATTTACATTTTTTTTTTCTTCACAACAGTAGTTTTCATTTTGCCACAGGAATTTACTGTGCCCCCCACCCCCCCAACCCCACACCATCTCTCGCTTACAATGGAATGAGTTATTTACAACGGATGGGTTGCAGCACCACTCGCAGGCCTGGTCCAGCACTCCGGCTACAAGAGGTGGGCGGCTGGGTGGAGCTTGTGAGCGCTAGCTGATCCCTCTGTGCCGGGGGACAAAACACACAAGCTCACAAAGCCATGTGACTTTCTCATTGTAGTACACAAAGTGCATGCTTTTGGAGAACCGTAATCCATTTTCTTAAAGCACCCTCGATGCTGTCTCCATAAACTTCTTTAAAGGACTTCCTCTGTCCTTAGAAGGTAATAGAAAATTATTGGATCGGACCAGTAGAAAACAGCAAGTTAATCGGACCAATTTCTTACCTCTTCGATGGTTTTGGCCAAAAGTGAATCATTTGGATAAGAACGTGGAGAGAAACCTTACAGCAGTCTTTCAGATTTAGCAAATGACCACACCCCAAACATCTTCAGATACAGGTGTGAAATGGGGCATGCTAATGGTATTAGGAATGCCCAACGAGGGTATGCTCTTGGAGTGGTGTGGTCCTGGCGGTTAACCCAAGTTCTCCCCCATTCCCCGTTTGGCTTGGTTGGCTAAATGTTTGATTGGGTCAAGAGCTCTATCCAGTGCATTAGTGTGTGTCCATGTGTCCTTGCTGAGGGCAGAACCAGCTTGTCCTCCTGTCTACTTTTTTCTTTTTTTCTTTTTGTGGTGCCTGCTTACCCATCTGGCCTGGTTTGGATGCATGTATTGGAGCAGGTCACTGACTAGGGTTCTGAGGTTACCTGGATCCACTTGCAGACAAACATTTCACTAAATGAGTTCCTGAGAGGGCGGGCTGCAGAACAGTGAGGTGCTAAACAAACTAGGTTCCAGATTTGGAAGATTTATGTTTCGCTGGCAGAATGAATTGTCTAATATTTAAATGTTTTTCCATGCCATTTATTAGCCCTTCCTCCCATCTTCTGAACCAGCCTGTTATCTTTCCATAGCCTAAGAAGCTCAGGCTTGTCCAGGCTTCAGCACACCAAGGGTAGCTGTTAATCCTGACAATTGTTACAGAGATGAGTTTTTGTTTTTGGTCTCCTTTTTGCAAGCATAATTTCAGGCCCGGCTTTGGGTGAAGTCCAGGCCCGAGGCCTTAACGGGACAAGCGGACTTGGTGCTCTGGTTCCATCGTCCAGTATTCGTTAATTTTCTGAGCCGCCCAACTGCAGGCAGGTCCCAAACAAGGGCCTAGTCCCGCCTAGGTAGCCCGAGGCCGCTGTACGCAGCTGATGCTGTTTCTGGCTGTTCGATCTGCACGTGATGACTTGCTGAAGACCAATAACACCTGTCAAGAACACTGTACGTGAGGAGCAGGATGTAGCCCTGTGGTCCTCACTCTAGCCATGTCCATACAGAACGAGGGCCGGCAGGGTCAACAGGTAAAACCTCTGCAGTTAAAGCATGAAGGTTCTGGTTAACTGGCTGTCAGCTGGAACTTCAGTTGGATATTTATACGTGAGCGTGCAGTGCTTTCATTTTACCTCCCCTGAAATCCTATGTTGTCAACTTCCTAATGATTCTTACACGCTACACTGCAGTAGTCTTGCTGGTTTCTCTTAGTCACGTTGAGTCGCCATCAAGGCCACATTCTCACCTCATTTGCTCACTTAGCCATAGCAAACTTTGAAGGATCACAGAGACAGTATTGCTTGGAAAGAAGGCACTATAAGACCTCTGCAATAACGTATTGCATTGCAGCATTTTTACATGAGCTATTTATTGCGGCGCGAGTAATGTTACTTTGGTTGGGTCCTAGTGAATGTTGAATTAAAGGTGTGTATTCTCCTGAAGTGGTATTCTGTAAATGTCGTGCTTAGTTGAAATGTGGATGGAGTATATTTGTGTGTGTGTGCTTTTGTTACTGCTGCCTCATTCAGATTGTATAGGTAAAAGCAATGGGGAGACCCCAGGGGGCAAGATAGTGGGGCGTTACATGGTCAGGTGTAAGCAGTCACTCATCTATCAGGCATGTAAAACACAGGGAAGGTCGGGGGAGTTCAGGCTGTGTGAAGTAGCCCTACCTGAGTCTGCTAATTCATTGAAACTCTCTCAGCTTGATACAAGGGTTCAGTGAGGGTCTTGTCCTTTTTTTCTGTTCCTCCTGTTTTATTGGCGGTTTGGTGTATATTGGTCAAAGTACAGCTGACGTTGTGCAATGTAGGTGTTGTACCCGAACAGGTGGTCAATTTCAGGGTCAAAGTTGTCGCCCCGTAGATGTGACCTTTGTGAGCGTACATGTTGTATACGAGAAAATCGTATTGATGAGTTTCGAAGATTAAATATGAAAGTAAAACTTGGCAGTGAATCGTTAACAGCTCTGGTTCTCTCTATAGCATGGAAGAAGCGAAAATGCAGAGGGATTTCCTAATTGTGCCTCTCGGAATCAGGAGGATAAAATCTCGACCTCCATCGTGTACGGCTGTTTGGTATTCAGACGGTCTAACTCCACGGGAGGCCATGGCGTTAGAGGGACACCGCAAATGGGCCGCTGAGTGTATAGCTGGCGTGTTATACCTGTGGGGCGGGGCTCAGCCAGGTTTAGGGTGCAATTAAAGGCACCGCACCTTTAGCTCCCGGGAAAGCCGGCTGGGCGTGTGGATGTGCAGGTCCCCATCAGGGACAGCCCCTGGCTCTTTGGAAGGGCAGATCCCAGTAATGTAGGCTCTGTTGTTGTTGTTTACCCAATACTCCTGCTTAGCATTTTTTTTTAATTATTATTTCTTTTGACTCTACAACCTCGCTCCTTTTTGTTTGCTGCTGCACTGTCAAGCTCACAGAGGAGGGTGGGGGGGGGGGTGGTTTAAGTATCCTGACAAGTCATTTTAAAAGTTAACCTGCTTATATGTTACGTGAATGGGGGGGAAAAGTGCTTGAAAATACTAATTTGATTCCATGATACTGCTACTATTTTTGTATTTTTCATCAACCGTCTAGCATTGAGATTTTAGGGCTTTTCCTGCTTCAGCTGAAAAGATGAAGGAACCAGCGCAGATCATTAGGAACTGTCAAACACATCCGCGTCCGCTCTGAGAACTTGATCTGTAGTGCCACAGCAAGCTTGTGTATAGATAGACCTTGCTACCTTTTAAACTGAATATTTGGTTCATTTTTTTTGTGTACAAATAAAGTACAAATTGCAACAAAATTTTGAGTCAGTACAATAGTCTGCAATGCCCACCATTATGTAACCATCAGATCATATTAAACGTTTGTATCCAACATTGTGAATTTCTGTAACTACTGCTTAAAGGAAAAAAACTGCTAAATATAGTGTTGATGCAGTTTTGTACTGTTTCTTTTTTGCATGCTGTCATTTCAGATGAAGGGGGGGGGGAGAGAGGAGTAACTTTTTCTCCAAATTCACACTTCCAGTATGCACCTATCAGTTGGACTGGGAATATTTCCAGCTATTGCCCCTCGGAACATCCTTAGACAGAATACATACAACTCAGTAAGCCAATGTCATATCCCAGGGTCTCCTATTAAAAAAGAGACTCTTCTCATCGGACGGTTTCTTGACCAGTTGGGACATTTCTTGGTTGTGATGTTGAGAACAACGAGCTGACAATGTGATCTGCCAATTTCCCAAATTGGGATAATTTTCTTTGGCAGTAAATTTTTTTTTTTTTTTTGCATTTTTACTTCCCTGTACTGTACATGTTACTTTCATCCCTTACCTTTTAGTATAATGAGCTGTGTACCTAGTGGGGAAAAAATCCATCTGTTCCTGCTTACAGTGGTCAGCATTGTGGAGGTGCCTGGAGCCCATCCCAGGCAGCCCTAGGCAGACATACACCCTAGATGGGATGCTAGTCCATCGCAAGGCACATGCATTCATGCTATAGGCAATTTAAAGACAAGATATTCTAACTGCACTACTTTGGACTGCAGTACAAAATCCATGTGACACAGGGAGAGCAGGCAGATTTCGATCTCTCTCACACACACAGTGGATGCTGGATTGAAACCCCCAGCACTGAAAGAGTAAGAGAGCTGTTGTACCCATGAGCGACCTCCAGTGAAAAAATGTCACAGATAAAATATTCATGAACTGGCACTGAAACACATACTAACATGAGGCTATATTTCAAAGTATATTTTATTCCTGTTTTGGAGTTACCTTCAAAAGCACTAAAATTGTTAAATTCTGTAAACGAAGCATCTTGCACGTGGATATGTGCCACGTTTTCACATTAGGCTTTTAACATAGGCAAACCTTCCTTTGTAGCCTACTTAAAAATAATACATAGTATAAGTTAAGTGCTGGCATGCAGTTTGCTTGTCTAAGCATTCAAGTTATGGAAGCAAAACTGACAGGCCAAGTGCAATTATGTCCTACTGGATCCTTTAATAGTAAGAGGTAGGTTGAGTCACAGTAATTTAGCTCCTCTCACTCCAGATCTTTTAGCAGCTTCTGATCTCTGGTGAGGAACCTGATGTGGGTCCAGATGCACCAAATCTGAAAGAGTTGATCAGGAGGTTATTGGATTCGTTGAGCATCGAGCAGGTGAAAGCTCCAAGTTCAAGTCCACAGAGCTGGTACTCCTACAGTGTATTTCAGCAAAAATACTTGTGTATGAATACTAATGTACCTCCACAGCCAGCAATGTAGGGCAAACGAAGTAGCCGCCTACCTCCACAGTAAGGCACAGCAGCCGGCCCATGGAGAGTAAGAGAGTTCCCAGAGTTTGTATCCAGGCTGGCAGGTAGAGGATCTGGGTAAGGATGTCCTGCTGGAGGCCATAGAGCCACACGGGCAGGATGTGCAGCCCGCTGATCGCCAGTGCTCCAAGAGGAGTCATAAAGCCTGCACAGACCAAAAGGGTGTTGTGGGGATGACACTAAGCACAAGGGAAGCCATTGAAATATGGCTGTATTTGACAAACTACAATGATGCATCAGTTTTCAAGGGTACCATGTGCTAAAATAATCCTGAATTTACTCTGGGCAACTGCACATGCTGCACTACGAGTCAGGGGGAAAAAATTCTCTCACTGTTGGCCATGACAGCCTGGATCCAACGAGGACTGTCAGAGAAGGAGCATTTCCACTCAGCCCCACGGCTGCTGTGATTACACACGAACACGCACCACTCCAGTGAGGGCACCAGCCATCCCCACTGGGGGGGAGAGAGAGAAAGGCATGACGTACCTGTGCACTAAAACCATGGTTCGTCGTGTCTTCCCGTACAGAAAAAAGTAAATCGTTCAATTAGAAGAGCAAAAAAACGTTGTGATAAGATAAACGAACACATTTTAGTACATTTTATATACACCACAATTGTTATAATTCAATGCAAGGTTACCAAATTATAATTAGGGAGAAAACAGGATGCCAGCTAATTCCCTATGCGTACTACAGTCACGCATGCACATGAGTTGAGGCAGCTCGTGCCTCAAACAGCATGCTCCATAACATTCCCCGTCCAGTGTTGTCAATGACCACATCCAGCCAGGCTCCCAGTTCGGAGGTCTGCTGGAGTCGGCGCGCCACCCAGCCATCTACCCCTGCAACACGCGGGATCAGAGCATCAGCAAAGTGCACGCTCTGACCCGGCCTCTTCCGCATCCAAAAAAAGGAAGCCACTACATACAAACCGGCTATATATATAACACGCTGCACCGTTATATTTCGACTGAGCCTATTGTTAGCAAGGAACATCGCTGTATTAAACTGCATTTACTTTTATTTAGCAGACGCTTTTGTCCAAAGCGACGTACAAGTGTGCACAATATATGTTAGTACGTACTGTCGAGGAGACGAATAGGCAACATTCAATGAATGCACAGTTACAGTTAGAAGTGAACATAGCAGAACTTAAGGTTAAATAACTAGCGCTTCTTTTTAAAAGCGATTAATAGTCTCTCTCTTTTCAAATCAGCTAAACTATACATTTCACATTATTAGTTGGACGTATTTCATTACCGTCTAATATGATAGAAATGACATAGCACGGGACAAAAATCTCGGAGTTGTTGAAACCAGCCCAGGCAGCAACGACTAAAAGGACCCGGATATAACCTGTAAACAATGACATTTTAATGAGACGTTGACTATCATGATAACACGACATAGAACTACATCTAACGATTACGCAGGTTTTTAACCTTACCAATTATATTAGGTACATATAATAAAACTTCCAGTCCCATTTCAGTCACCGTCCAGTGCTTTCAACCGACCGAAAGCTAAACCCATATTAGCAACGGAAAGCTTGTGACGTTTTTGAAACCACAGCAACCGTTGTCAGGAGCCGGTTACCGGAAAGCACTTTTCTGTTTCTGCCGCAAAAGATTTACAACAATGCTAAAAATTGCTTGTTGCGTCACTTCCCAAAACAAAAGACAGCTTCCGCTTCTTCCACAGGAGTGCACTGTTGATGCTAGCCAAGAGCGTGAAGTTTTCTTGTGCACTTGTTTTTTATATAGTGTTTGCAGATACAATAACTAATTGTTCACTGTAAATTATAGAAATTATAATTATTCAGACGAATTTGACAAATGCCCCTGATGGATAGATAGACAGACAGATAGATGTTTTCGGATAACATGATGCAGTGTTTAAACTTGTATAAAGTAAGTAATATGGGAGGTTAGCTTTTCATTATAGTAAAGAAATGCAACAGACGATATGTGCATTCTACGAAACTGGACACTACACTATTATAGTTTCAGTACTTTTAGTTACATATTCCAGCTGATGTTCCAGTAGAACTATAAGTGGGTCCCTGATGAGACTTGATGGGTGCATGCCCATTCATCCTCCAACTACTTGTTTAGTGTGGCGGGGGGGAGGGGCTTTCCAGGAAACATGGCCTAGCAGAGGGAGTATTTGAATACCCTATCCTCAAGGTATGATGCAGTTGTACTAGTCACTGAGCCACTGTAGTCATCTTTCTAAATTTCCTTGCAATGTGACATACAACCGCTTGATGCGACATGTACTGTGTTTTAGCTTCGTAATGCTTTGACGGTGGTACTTCTTTTATTGACCTCTAGGGGACGGCAACGACTTTAGCTTTTTTTCTAGCAACCCATTTCGCTTCATTACTCAAATGAAAGTCAAGTAAATTGGAGTTAGATAAAACTTCACTAATTACGAAATAGATAAAAATAAGTGCTAAAATTGCGTATGCAAATTTCTTTGTATTCATATAAAATGCCATTCACGTATTCACGAAGTTTATACTTATTACTAATAATTGGGGATTAACTATCCTTTGGAAAGACGACAAAACATTACGCAACGCACAACAGAAGAACTGGTATTTTTAATTGAACATTTAAGTGAAAGTAGTACTATATCGTTATGCAAGAGGTTTGCATAACTTCCTATGCTAATAAAGGAAAAAAAAGTCAACCGTCCGAACTTCAAAGCGCCACCACGTCTCGGAGAAGCATGCGCGCGCGCTCGCTGTATTGTTTCCCTTTCCTACCTCGTCAGGTGACCTGCCGGGACTCTGGTCATGTGACTAAACATGGAGGCGTCGGCGACCAGAAGCGTCACTCAGCGAAAACACTGAGGCCACGGGGGTGGGGGGGGTGTGCTTGGAACGGGCGCACAATAAACGGAAAAGGGCAACAGGCAGCGCTCTTACACCCAACGTTTTTTTATTGCTGTGAAATGAGGGCAACATGGGTGCCAAGGAGTCAAGGATAGGCTTTCTCTCGTACGACGAGGCCGTCAAGAGAGGTGAGCGTCAAGCCGAGCGCCTTGCTTTGCGTTTGAAGCCGTGGCAGCTGCTAGCTGGGCTAAGGCAGCCGCCGGCTAACAAACTCCTAAGTGTCGGCGCGCCGCGTACTCGGGGACCGCGAAGGTGGGGCTGGCTTGCCGGTCAGCCTGCTGTCAGTGTCACCGCTTTCCCATCATTATGTTTACAAGCGTGTTTGTAATATTTGCCGTGGCCTTGTGCGGGTCTCTTTAACGCCAAATGCGACGCATCCTCCTGGCTTGCAATGCGAGTGCAAAGCTGTCATTAGGGTTTTATGGGGTATTTTTTTTTATTGGTAAGCTATACAGATACAGAACGCCAAAAGGGGTGCTGTACAGAACGTACCCGTGTAATTCTTTGTTTGAGATCTGTTTTCATATATCAGAACCAAGGGTCACTTCCCCCCTATTCCTATATGTTAACTAGTTTGTCCTTATGGACCGACGCCCTGGAGATTTATGCAGCATGTTTAAGTATAGGGCTGTAGGGGAATTGGGACACTCGGGGGTTAGATATCCTTGGATTCCGATACACGACCGCAATCGGCCAGTTTTTCGTTAAAATGCGAGCAGAGGATGACATTTGATTTCTCCCACCAGCGGTGTCTGTAGGCCCGCAGTCTGTTTTTTTTTTCTTGTAGAAGGATGGCTCTTTTAAGTACGGTTTATAGGCTGACAAGTCGAATGTAAAAAGGGGGTAAGCAGTTTGTGACAGGTTTGATAGTCGGGTAGCTATAGCAGCGCGATGGTCACATTAAATGTGTAACTATTAAAAGCCCCAAACGTGTCACGTATTTCAAGCCAGCTCTTCCGCTTCGTGTCAAGGAACTATTTACGCATCACTCAGAAGGGTTAGTTATTGCCCATCATTGGCTTCCTACATGGTAAAGATGGTCACCTTTTTTTAGCTGTCGCTTAATGATCTGTCACTGCACCAGGGTCATGCAGAGGCTGTGACGACGGTCATCTGTTTGTTTTTTTATTTTTTTTTGCGATACCGATCTTTTTTTTTTTTTTTTAGCTTCATATTTAGATACAAAATACGCTATTGCTTTTACTTTCCCGCAACCGGCAGGAATGAGCCAAACTCTTCATCACCCGCTTATCTCACATTTTCAAATCAGGACTGGCGGGTTTATATTAAGAAATGACGGTTCGGACAGCTTGATGCGAAATTCGAAATTTATGGATAGATCCTTAGATTAGATCACTGTGCCCAATATAAAGATATATATTATTATGTAAGGACTCAGTGCTTCCACGACTGTTTTGAGATTCGAAAATGTTATTTTCTTTTATTATCCCTTATAATTATTTGTTTGGTGACAGCAGTGAATAGTTTGCCTTAATGTCAGCTTGTATTGCTTTTGACTGATTGGACTTTACTGTAAATTCTTTGAGTAACACATACAAAACAATACATTTATAAAGTAGTGCACGTTAAAATGTTTGCTGATTTTTCTTCTGTCGAAGATGTGAGCGAAAAAGTTCTGAATATGAATGGTAACGTTGTATGTAACATTTCTATTAAGTTAATTTAGTCTTGTTTCTCTTTCACTATCATGGGGTGATCGGAAGTGTGTTAAATCGTAGGCAACAGAAAGCGTAAAATATTATGCAAATAAGGTGGAGGGCCAGGGTGACTGTAAAGGTCATCTTTAATAACTAGCTCTGACATGGATCGGTTGAACGGAAGGCAGCTCAAAAGTTTTTGTGGTCAGGGGAAGTCCCCCCTCCTTCACCTTTACCTCTGCAGTGTTTTATGTTATGACTTCTCTCTTCTCTCCCAGGTGGATGGGGGCAGTATTGATGTCATACCTGAATGAGTGTTTTTTTGAGCTTTTTCCCTTTGCTCTTCCCATGCTGGCTGATCGATTTAGTTTCTGAGCTAGGAAAATGTAGGGAGTGCCGCAGTAGGACTAGTATGTGGCTCAGTGGGTCAGGAGGCTGTCTGTGACCGGAAAGTTGCTGGTTCAAATCCCTGCGCTGGCAGAATTATTTAATCATTGGGCCCCTCGATAAGGACCTTAGCCCCCGATTGCTTTCTGAATGCTGTTAAATAAAATGTAAGTCTACTCAAGGAAGGGCCCGGACCCTTAAATGTGGAATGGGCTGGGCCTAGTGTACGCTGCCAGTGCATGGCCTTTCTTTTGAATTTCCACCATGAGGGTGGCCTCCACCCGTAACCCGTGGCTACATGCCGAGTCACGAGCCGGTTCCTGGGTATCAAGCTGAGAGCCCTGCGGTGTCAGCAGCGCTTATCTGTCATCCGTTCCCTGGTGACGGGGCCTGTTCCGCTCTCGCTTTGCATCTGATATGATTGTTTATTTTATCCTCTAGGAAAAATTTATTCCCGGAAACATTCTAGGTAGGAAGCGGAGAGCTGGTTTCTTTGCATCGTCGTGTCACGGCTGTCAAAAGAAATGACACATTGAGTTGGGGTTGGTATTTATTCCCCCCACCTCACCCCACCCCATGCCCATCAGCGCTTTTAGGTACTCTTGACAAGAGACTTTCAACAAAGACTGACAGCGTTCAACTGGAATGAATTTGCGTTCTGCGTGTTTGCTTTGCGTCTGTGTTGTGGTGCGGCATGTGGCTCGGCGCGTTAGGACACTGTGATCGGAAGAGTGTCGGTTCAGTCCTGGGTTGGCAGTATGATTTCACCACTGGGCTGTTGAGCAAGGCCCTTAACCCCCACTTGCTCCAGGGACCGTCAAATTCTGCCTTCTCAATTATCTGTCGCTGTGGATAATACCATCTGGTAAATCAGTAAACATGCATGTGTCATAAATTTGTCTCCTGTTGAATTCTCTTGCCTTTAAGATGAATCTCAGTGGCGCGAGCTGCCCCTGCTTTTGAAGTTTTGAAGTGTAGTGGCAGGTGCTGTGTAGCTGGCCGTCCGCTCTTCGCTGTCCTGGGCCAGTGTTGAATTGTGCCCGGTCACTGAGACGGCTGTGTGTTTAGAGGTGGGACACTGGACGCGAGTCCCCAGCAGAGCGGCAGAATCGGGCCCATTGTCTGGCCCACTTTCCCTGCACGGGGCTGTGGTACATTCTCCGTCATTGTTTCCTGGCGCATTGGAATATAAATATATTACATCAGGCTGTCACAGAGCAGTAGTGTTGACGCTATGTGAGCGGCTTTGTCTTCCCTCTTTTGTTCTTTCATTAGTTTGGCACTGCTGTTAGGTCCTTGCGAGACAGATCTCAGATCATTTTTAAACGTTGTCGGTTATAAGCTGTCAAGGCAGCAAACGCATTAGTATATATGCCGGCAGATTTTGTTGCATTGAAATCTCCGTTAGCTTTGAGCTTCAGTCATGGTGGCGAACGTGTTCGAGACCGAGACGGAAAAACGCAGACTGGAAGAGTTGCGGCAAATGGATGACGGCTCATTCTGACGTCAGTGTTCGGGATCAGTGGTGTTAATGTCAAGGATGCCAGTTCAGTCCTTTAATCTATATTTATTGGATGCCAGGTATTGGTGTGGTGTCCAGGCTGGGGTTCTGCCATAATAACATTAGCTCATGATATCTGTAAATACGAGAGTGTCACATTGGGTCGGCTGCCCCTGGCGACACGCCTGCACCTTGGCTTGGTCTTGGATGGATAGTGGCACAGCGTTGGCTATTTTAGAGGAAGCGGCATAAGCATCCCGCCGGTATCGGCCACCTGAAACGCTTTCCCCGCCCCCACCGCCATTTCCCTTTGCC
>JAODKL010000101.1:673230-692443 GCA_026780765.1 Petrocephalus schoutedeni | reverse complement strand
AAGGCTGGGCCGTGTTGGATGCAGTGTGGGGTTGCACAAAAGCGCTAGTTTCCCTTGTTCCCATGTGTCTGCGCAGGGGGAGAGGGTCAATTATGAGAAGTTTAAGAACTGGCTGCTGCAGAACAAAGATGCCTTCACCTTCTCCCGCTGGCTGCTGTCCGGAGGCGTCTGCGTCACCCTGACGGACGACAGCGACACGCCCACCTTCTATCAGACCCTGGCCGGAGTCACACACTGTAAGTCATCTCCCCCCTCTGCCCAGCTCTGCGCCATGGTCGATCGGCCACAACGCACCGGGGCCCTGCTGAATAGGTTCTCAGGAAACCAGTGGTTGGTCGAAGTATAAAGGCACAACGTCGATGAGTTAATATTGAGGCCGATGGCTCACGTTTTCCAACCTTGCAGTTTCAGGTTATTAGGTCTGTTTTTTTAGTGTCTTTTTGTTTGTTGTTTTCTCCTGGTTTTGCTTTGTTTTTAATGTCACATGAAGGAATTCAGACATGGTGCTGTGGTCTCCTTCCTCCGGTACTGTAGGCTGCTGTTGGTCTTTGATACAGATGTACATCCGAGTGATATTGTCCCATCTCCCTGAGACTGTTGTGGGTAGCCTGACGGCCTTACCGGCCTACATACACTGCAGTCTCCCTCTTGTTGCATGGAGTTGTTTTTGCCCTGGCAGGTTTTGTGAAACATTTCCCAGCATCCTGTACACTGTCCCCAAATTCCCTGGTACAGCATTTAGTTTGTTCACCTCCAGTGGTGCCCTCCCCTACTTCGTGGTGCCGTCAGATGCTCCATCGTCATTTTGGCTGCTCCTTCTCATAGCTGCAGTCGCCTCTGGCTCGCCGTCTCCGTGTTTTGCTGTTCTGTCCGTCCCTTGGAGGGTAACCGTAATATGTCAGCCTCACAGTCTGCTTGAAGGAACTTGGAGGCATTATGTAGGTGCTTCAGTGATCAGTGATTGTTGGATTGGCCAAATCTCCCCGGGGGGGGGGGGGGGGTCAAAAGATCTCAGCTGATTTTCTGTCCCAGACCAATCAGAGGGTGAAAAAGCCAGAGAAGGCAGGTAATCTTCTTAGTGAGGCAGGCACCGCGCTGGTGCGTACCTGCTGTGCGTGTGAAGTGCTTGTGCCCCTCTTGCATGGACACTGGTGCCACTGAACCCAAGAAGATAAGGGGCAGCTGGGGGAGGGGGGCGTTGCTGTGGTGGAGTCAGGGTGTCCCCCTGATACCCGCATGGAGCCTGATGCATCCTTCACCACACGTGAGATGTGTGCTATAATATGGTATGGTTCTCCTGTTGTCAGTTGGGAAGGATCGCACCTCTAGGTAGGTACCTGCCTTCTGTTTGGGACCGTCTTGGATTGTGAGAGAGCCTTACAGGGGTCAGAAGATGAGATTCCATTTCTGAGACCCGGCCCTTGCTGCCGGCTTTGGATCTCCGCCTGTGTGCCGTCGGGCCTCGGGTGTGGGGTGACACGGGGACACCAACCAGCCGCCGTGACACGCTCTACAGTCATACACCGCGCAGCAGCGTAAGGTCAGCGCGTACATGCTGCTGTACCCCTGGGGAATCGTGGAGGAGGCCGGCACGCCTTTGCCACTTCAATGCCGAAACAAATTAAACATCAGGTGATCGGGCGTGTCTTATGAATATGCACTGCTGAGATGCGTCTGGGACCGGGAGAAAAGGATTCTTTGGCAGTATTAATGCTACAGCCGCCGTCGGAGTATCGCTCTCGAGGTGTGAGACGTGAACGTGCGGCGGAGCTAATTACCAGGAGCACGTCAGGCGTCTCTGATAAGAGGCGCGCCCGCCTCATGGTAGGATGCGTCGTTCCGGCTTGTCTGCACATGCTTAAAGTCGAGCTTTCTGTTTATGGAGCGGGTGCATGAGAGACGCCCCCTGCCCCAGCAGCACTGGGACTGGTAATCCTGGGCCGATGCGCGGTAAAGGATGGGAGATGCTGCAGGGCAAATCCATACTGGCGGTAATGAGTTTTATAGATTAGCAGTCGCCACATGAGGATCGGGTCGTGAATGATACCAAACGATATGAGCCTGTATTTATGACCCACCCCCCCCTCCGCCCGCCATCCATATTATTGCTGAACTAATCAGTGTTTTCCTCTTCTGTTCAATACGGATATGTATCATTTTGGTTCATCCGGCTGCCCTTTGTATAGTTGCACATGTCTGTTTTTTGTCCTTTTTTAGTGGCCGTTGAACCTTAATCATAAAATAATGTCGCCCATGGCAGACGGCCTCGAAAAAGCCTCTTAAAGGAGCCGCTCGCCCTCATGACCTGGGCCCCCAGTGCGGCCCCCATTGTGCCGCACTCATCTCAATAATTAATCGCGTCGCTTGTTGTCGTTGGGATGCCGCCCTGCCGCGGCCCTTAAAATGTCTCCGTAAATCGGGGATGGTGGCTATCTCCGCAAAGGCTCCGTCGCAGCCGCCGCGCTTCCGCTCCGCTCCGATTCTGCCGGCCGAGTCAGGGTTCTCTGATTACCTTGCCGAATGGTAGCGGTGTGGGTCTACCCGGCTGTCCCGGCTACAGGGAAACGCCTGGTCACTGCAGAGGGGTGCGAGGGGGGTGTGCAGGGTGGAGGTGGCAAACCAGGCCACACCAGGGCCGGCCATTAGCGAGAAATGTGCCCGGAGGCTAGTCGCCGAGGGCTGAAATATGGTTGCGATAGCAGGGTTTTCCTATGCACCACGTGACCCCCCCCCCCCCAGCGGTGTTGCCCTGGAGGAGTGGTGGGACGCCAAGGCTCAATCCCATCAGCCTAAGCCACGGATTACCATGGTGAAAGAGGTGGCCGCCTCCGGGTGTTTAGCTCTTTGCTCACCTGCGTAATGCGCCTTTTTTAGACCGACTGCCGACTTCCCCTCCAAGGGACGCCTTGGGCGTCACAAAGCGTCTGTCTGCTATTTGTAATATAACACCAGTATCTTAAAAGGCAGGCGCATTGTAATGGTTGGCAACCATTACAGAGAAGTACCGCGCCTTAGCATTAGCGATCTGGAAAACATCCACCGCCCCCACGCCCCCCACTGCTTACATTATTTTTATTCCAAATTATCCATAGACTTTACATCGATCTGCGGCCTAATTAGTACAAAGTATGCAATTCATCCTTTAAATTAAGTTTGATTAACTGTATTTTCTTTGCTACGTATGACATCGCCACAGCAACAGAAATGGGGGGGCTACTACTACTGTCCAGCTGACAAACCAATATGGCGCCTCTCATTCACAGTGGAGGAATCGGACATCATCGACTTGGAGAAGCGTTACTGGCTGCTGAAGGCCCAGTCCAGGACGGGCCGCTTCGACCTGGAAACCTTTGTGCCACTGGTTTCCCCTCCCATCCATGCTTCGCTAAGTGAAGGTACTGGAACATTCAAACATCACTCACTCCACATGGCCCAAACAGGGCTGGTGCTGAACAGCTGTTATTTCTCATTCAGGAACGGGCTAGTGCCTCACGTGTTATGAGTGCGTGGTGTGACGAGGACGGGCTTATCTGTGGTGTAGATAGCCATAATTATTTATAGATAAGACGGGCCATTTGGGTCTTTTTTTGTTTTTTTGTTTTAAATTCACTCCTATAATAGTAGCACCTTCTCAATCTTTTCCTGCAGGATTGTTTCATGCCTTCGATGAAAATCGTGACAATCACATCGACTTCAAGGAGATCTCCTGTGGACTTTCTGCCTGCTGCAGAGGCCCACTGGCCGAGCGGCAAAAATGTAAGCATTGGCCTGCTAGTAAGCTGAACAGTGTTTCTCAATCCAGTCCTCAAGGACCCACTGCCAGTTCACATTTTTGCTCCCACCCAGGACTCAGCACACCTGTAACCAGGTATTCGGTGTTCTTGATTGTTTGGATAGTTCTTGTTTGTTTGGTTCAGGTGTTTGGTGTTCATGATTGTTTGGTTGGTCCTTGTTTGTTTGATTCAATTGTTCAGTGTTGTTTGGTTCAGGTGCCTGAGGACTGGGTTGAAAAACACTAAATTGGAATAAGTCTTTTAAGACAATAACTTGACAATATCTGAATTAACTGAACTTTCAGGCCATGGGCATTTAAGCTCGTCTCATTGTTGTCATCGTAGTTTGTTTCAAGGTGTTTGATGTGGACCGGGATGGCGTCCTCTCCCGAAGTGAGATCCAAGAAATGGTCGTGGCGTTACTGGAGGTTTGGAAGGACAACCGCACAGACACCCTTCCCGTGAGTCATGGCTCGCTGATGGCAGTCATTGGAATGTGGTTCTCATTCCTTGGTCTTTAAGTGGCATGTAATATACTGAAGTGTTTGCTAGGGTTAATGTATGACGTTTATGGGTTTTCAGTCGTTAGTCTTACTGTAATGTTCTTCTGATGCTGTTGATGCTGAGAGTCCTGTATGAACATGTCAGGGGCAGATAACGATCTTTTAATTGCTTGTGTAAAAAAGAAAAAAAATTGGCGGTATTTTTTGTCTTAATAAATTTGGCAAAACCATGAGTGAAGGATAGAAATGGGCTAAATGTCAATGAAGTGTTGTCATGTATTTTCAGCAGGGCAAAATAAAACCGTGAAACGACAGAATAAGTTTGAGTTCGCATCACATTACGCGTGCTCATTTTGCCATTGTTACTTTGCAGGAGCTACATGCTAATGTGTCCGACATCGTGGAAGACATTTTGAAAATGCACGATAACACCAGGGTAAGCTACTTGCGGTGCATCATGGTCTGTCAGGGATAAGCGACGCTTTGTTTACGTACACTTTGCACTATGAAGAGTTCCAGTCAAAGTCTGGACACACCTGCTTTTAATGCATTTGTTTCTATTTTAGCTCTGTTATTCACCATATAGTAAAATGCCTTGAGGCAATGGAGTAATACACGTCACATATTGCAATAATCAAGGGATGTCCAACATCTTAATTTTCAGACTTTAAAATACGTAGCGTCCTTTTGCTTCAATGACAGCATTCTTTAAACCAGCTTCCGTAAACCACCTGGAATGTACTCTTTGACCCAGATCATTCCAAAGCAGCTCTGTAGGGTTTAGTTTGGGAGCCAGGTCATAGGTCACAGCTCCACGTCTTTCCTTGTTCACTAGATGATGAGGTCCTTCCATAGCCTTCCATAAACCCTTCTGGTTTTTTTTGGAACTCTGTGTTGTGAGCACTCTTCTTGCATCTCTCCCTGTTGTATGTTACACAGCAGGCCTGAGGGAACGTAATTCCGCACCATTGTATATGGATGGCATGACGATAAAGCCCACTTGACTTGACATGGAACCTTGCTTTGTGTTTGTCCCTTTTCCCAGTTGGGGCATCTCACTCTGGAGGACTACCAGATCTGGAGTGTGAAGAGCGCACTTGCCAACGAGTTCCTCAACCTGCTTTTTCAGGTAGCAGCATGAATTTCAGGGCTTCTTGGTTCTGATTGGCTCTTGGTGTCACTGAGAGCCCCCACCCACTGCTGTGTCTCCCCTCCTAGGTGTGCCACATCGTCCTGGGGTTGCGTCCTGCCACGCCAGAAGAGGAAGGGCAGATAATCAGGTGTGAACCTTGCTCCCTCTGTCCCTGTAGGCTCCTCTATACGAAGGCAACATGCCTCAGCACTCAAGGGGTGGGGTCTGAAGCCCTGCCTCCTTTTGAGCTCACCGTGAGTGTCAGCACAGGGCCGGAGGGCCTGACGCCTTGTGTGTGTGACGTGCAGGGGGTGGCTGGAGAGGGAGAGCCGACACGGGCTGCAGGTGGGACACAGCTGGTTCCTCATCTCCATGCAGTGGTGGCAGCAATGGAAGGACTATGTCAAATATGTGAGTGGTGCCATCCCTGGAAGGGGCCTTATACCATCAGCCTGTCACCTGACCCGCTCTCCTCGTGTCGCGTCCTGGTCAGCCGGACTCTCAACAACTGGCTGTGTCTTTTTTTTTCTCTCTTTTTCCTCCCCCCCCCCCAGGATAACCGGCCCATCGTGGTGGAGCAGCCGCCAGTGCTGGGCACGGCCCGGAGCCCCCTGGCGGCGGCGGGATCGGAGCAGGCCACCGACCGCAGCGGCGTCAGCAGCTCGTTCAGCTCCTCCGATGAGCGCTTCTCTGACAACATCTCCAGCGCCTCCGAGGCCTCAGAGACCACCAACAGCAGTGAGTGCCGCAGATCTCGGGGCCCAGGGGGGGACGCCAAGGGTCCCTCAAAGCCCGTCCGTCCTTTTCGTCAGCCCCCTTTGATTCCTCCATAGGTATGATTCCCTCCACTTCCACGGCCACCGACATCTGCTTCGCACGGCAGCACAATGTCTCGGACAACAACAACCAGTGTTTCTTGGGCGCTAATGGAAATGTGCTGCCTCTTCTGGCCGCGCAGAGGCCCGGGGCCATCGACAACCAGCCCCTGGTCACCTCGGAGCCCATCAAGGTGTGTGGGTGCGGCTGCAGGGCTCGAGGCCCGGCAGGTAGAGACAGCACTGGGAACATATGCTCATGTGTGCCCTGTATTTCTGCAGGCTGCACAATGACTAACCGTTTACAGAAAAGAATGGGCTTTTGGCTTCTTTGGAATCAAATCCCAGGTTGACCTTAGCCGGTTCTGTTTATTTCCCCTTTAAAAATAAGGGGGAACTGTCAGTGCTGACTTCCTGAGAACCGTAACTCGAAAGAGGAAGCTGCATTCCGAAAGCATTAGCCCTCCGTTTCCCAGGTTTGGGCGGTTCTCTGCCCTGCTCCTGGCGATGCCCGTGATCCAGGCCTCCCCCTCGCTGTCGGGCTCCTGCTCTCCTGGCGCTGAACCCAAAGGACAGATGGGGTTGTCTCTCTTTAGTCTTGCTGCTCCAGGCTTTTATTTGAGCAGCGGCAGAATGGCCTGTAAACTGTGTCCTTGTTTTGCATTTCTAATGCAATGCACACGCACCTTTGCAGGCCCCCACACTCACCTTGGAGGGGGGGCGACTGAGGCGATCGCCGGTGCCGAGTCCGGCCCGGGACTTCGAGATCGTCCCGGAGCCTGTGTGGAGGGCACTGTATCACTGGTACGGCGCCAACTTGAGTCTGCCCCGGCCGGTACGTATGGCACACGCCACATGCCACGTGTCTCCGGGTTTCCATTCAAACCCCTCCCCCTAGGTTAAGTACTCCAGTTACCAGATAAATAGAATAGAATAGAATAGAATAGAACATCTTTATTGTAACTGTATACATCAGGTACCACGAAATGCTCTGTGTGTCTCTCTGACTGACACTTCCGCAGAAAGAGGATAGCGGAAATATATGATATATGTATACACAAGTATATGAATAAATATATGAATCATATTAACCCTTTTCCCGTGATAATTTCCCCATGTGAAATTTGCCTACCGTTTAATGATGCTCTGGGGTCAGATTGACCCCAAACACGGGATAGGAGTTAAGTGTGGCATTAATGGTATAAATGTTGGATAATATCCATATAAAAACAAAATGAAATATACACTTTCATTTAGTGTACCTTTGGTCATGAGTGTTGCAGAGCAAGTGTAGGCATGAAGCACAAGAGGAGTGTGGCTGAATACCGGGGTCGTCTCAGGGCCTGCTACAGTCTGATAAGGGCCCTGGGAAAGAAGCCGCTTTTCAGCCTAGAACAGTGTTCCCCAACCCACGTTTTTGCTCTCTCCCAGCTCCATGGCAAGAGCTAGCATGAAGCATAAATGTAGACTTTCTGGCAGGGAGCTGGGAGGGAGCAAAAATGTGGGCTGTCCAGCGGTCCCCGAGGACCAGATTGGGAAATTCAGGTCTAGAAGGAGGTGACTCTGACTCTGTTCCTCCCCCACCAGGTCATCCAGGACACCAAGACCCAAGTCCCCGAGCTGGAGCTGTTCCCACGGTACCTGCTGTTTCTACGGCAACAGCCCGCAACCCGCAACCCCCAGTCCAACATCTGGGTGAATATGGGTATGACCAGCCTGCGAATGTTCCCGCAGCATTTACCCCGAGGTAATGTGAGCCGGCAGCAAGAAGGCCTGGCAAGGCTCATGATCGAAGCCCACTAAATCACGCCCCCGCCTTCCCCACCCCACCCCGCCCCGCCCTGGCTAAGATACGACACTGACCAAACTGAAAACATGGCCAGGCGGTACACCCCCATGTCTGCATGCGGGGAGGCATGTGTCAGCTTGAAGCCCAGGCTGAACCTGGACCTCTGAGCTGTTTCGTGCTCCTGCTGTTCCGTCTGTGGAGGCGAGGGAGGGAGATGGAGGAAGAGGAAGCTGGAACACCGGGCGCCCTGGAATGATCCGGGCGTAGCTTAGCGTCACTGCTGTGATCGGTGCAGATCTGATTAGGCTGGGCTATCAGGTATCTGGTTCCAGCAGCAGTGGAGGGCTGGACCCCACCACCGCCCTCCATCCTCCATCTTCAGAATATCCGGCCACAGCCCCCACCCCCAGCAAGCTCACGCAGATAGAGATGGGGGTTGTGCCTCTGGTTTCCTGTCTGATTTTCACAACGTAAATAAATATCAGTAACGCCAGATTTAACTGATTTCAGCTCCACGCTTTAGATGATTAATCAGTCTGCTCGGTCGTGTAGGTTAAGAATCTGGACTGATTTTGATTTAAATTTTCCTTAATCAGAGCTCAATCCTGCACACACTAATTATTTTTTTGATGAATTATTCATAATTGCCTTTGCCCATTCTTGCTGCTTCCTCAGCTAATCCTCATGAGTGCTTCAGATGCCCTTTTTAATGCTGTATAATACAGTCCCTGTGTACAATTAATACAATTATGCTTTGTCACTGTATTCTTTGTTGAATCATTTACTCTGATTTTTTTAATCATCATTTATAATCAGCCTGAGCTTGGCCAAGCTGCAAACTTTAATTTGTGATGTACATGACAGTTGCATACATGTGTTCTCCTTCACATGTGTACATGTGAAGTATAAATAGACAGATTTTTCTGTAGAGTAGACACTGACCTTATGATATTCCACCTGCAGTGGCTGCTGGGCAGTTGTTTTTTATGTTGAATCATGTATGTATTTTCTAGGCAAGTGGTGCCCTTAATCTGTATTCTGTATCATGCCTCTGCAACCTAGAATGCCTATGTGTGTCCTACTTCTGGGGATGTCCATGGTCTGAAGATAGCGCCACACACTGCAGATGTGGCATTTAAACATCAGTGGTCATCAGCTAATAATATAAGAAGTGAGCCAGGATGAGTTTATATTCAAAAACGGTCAGAGAGAGAGGTGTCTCAGGCGAATCACGTCTCTATCCATGTGGAGCACATCCCTGTGATCGCTAGATGATGCTAAAAGCTGTCGACTGCCCCCCCCCCCCCCTGACAGGTAACGTGCCCTCCCCCAATGCCCCTCTGAAGCGAGTACTGGCTTACACCGGCTGCTTCAGCCGCATGGCCACCATCAAGGACATCCATGATTACCTGTCCCAGCGGCTACGCATCAAGGAAGAAGACATGCGGCTATGGCTCTACAACAGCGAGGTGGGCAACCCTGTCATCCAGTGAGGTGGAGGGGGGTCTTTCCTGGTTTTGGCATTTGGTGGCTTTCCCAAAAGAGCCGCACTTAAATGTTTCTCCTGCAGAGGGCAGCAAACGGCTTCCTGTTGTTGCAATAGGCTTGAGAATCGGTGATGTCAGAGCTCATGTTGTAAGTGATATTAGGAGAAAGCTAAGAATTACCTGTAGGACAGGCACTCCATGAAATGGTTTGGGGTCATGCTCTACAATAGTTTTGCCATGGGTTACGAGATCAATGAAATTGAAGGCGGTGTCGATCTCATTTTCAGAACTACCTAACCCTCCTCGATGATGAAGACCACACACTGGAAAGTTTGAAGATTCAAGATGAACAGCATTTAGTAATTGAAGGTATCCCATAAAGCATATTCCCACTCCTAATGCAATCTGTACAGCACATGTTTGTAAACCATGTTATAAATATACATGTTTTTCTAATGAATGTATTTTATGGTTTAGTTCGAAACAAAGACATGAGCTGGCCAGAAGAGATGTCGTTCATAGCAAACAGCAGTAAAATGGACCGACACAAGGGTAAGGTATCGTAAGGACTGGTTCCCTTTATTGTTGCCGACGAGAGGGCCGGTCTGTAGTGGTGGTGACCCTCTGTCTGGGCTCCTGCAGTGCCGACGGAGAAAGGAGCAACGGGACTCAGCAACCTGGGCAACACGTGCTTCATGAACTCCAGCATCCAGTGCGTGAGCAACACCAAGCCTCTGACGGACTACTTCATCTCAGGGAGACACCTCTATGAGCTCAACAGGTGGGTGGGGACAGGGCCACTCAAAGGGGTAGGTGGTTTTCACTCTCTTCATAGCACAGAAACTGCACTTATAAAATCACTAATGACCTACTCATGGCAGCTGACTCTGGTTTACTCACTATTCTCAACTTGACCTGTGTGCAGCTTTCGATACTATTTGTCACATCACCATCCTCAATAGATTATCTTCCATTGGCATCACGCACACTCCATTACACTGGTTCAGATCTTCTCTCTGGCCGCACTCAGTTTATTCAGCTCAAGTCCTTCACATCTCAGTCTTCCACTGTCACCTCAGGTGTGCCCCAGGGCTCCATCCTGGGGCTCCTCCTCTTTATTATTTATTATGCGGATGACACCCAGCTGAACTTTATTAGCAAACCCAACTCTATCATTTCATCTTCCTCCCTCACTGATTGCATCACAGAAATTAAATCCTGGTTCTCCTTAAATTTTCTCAAATTAAACAGTGACAAAACCGAGGTTCTTCTAATTGGAACTAAATCGGCACTATCCAAAACTGATAATGTTTCTTTACTTATTGATGACTCCTCTGTATTCTCCTCCCCTCAGGTTAAGAGTCTGCGTGTCATCCTCGACAGTACCTTATCTTTCCAATCCCACATCAATAACATCAACAAGTCATATTTCCACCTATGTAATATTAATCGCCTTCGTCCCTCCCTCACCCCCCAAACCACTGCTATTTATTATTAATAGTCTGGTCACTTCTCGCCTGGACTACTGAAATTCTCTCCTTTTTGGTCTTGCTAACAAATCCCTCCATAAGCTTCAACTGGTTCGAAATTCAGCGGCCGGTATTGTCACCCAGACCCCCTCCACCCACCACATCACTCCCGTTTTGCAGTAGCTCCACTGGCTCCCTTAAAGTCCGTATTGACTTTAAGATCCTGCTGTTAACATTTAAGGCCATCCACAGCCTTGCCCCTCCATATCTGTCCCAGGGGCGTATCAAACTTTTTAAAAGTGGGGGGGGGGGGGTCTAGGATGGGGAAGTAAAACTCCCCTTGAATTTATCACAGCCTTTTTATAATATAATTATAATCACGGCTAATTATATATAACTTCCTACATTTCTTCACGGCCAATTACATATAACTTCCTGCATTTCTACATTTTATTTACAACTACACTATGCAAATAAAAGGAGTCTCTCTTGCCCCGCCTTTTCCTTTTGTGCATCCTAATATTGCATGACAAAAAGAGAATGATTGCTTCAAGACATCTCTATGATGGGAACATATGATAATGCACGAGACAGACCAGAAAAAAAAAGAAAAACGCAGCGGTACTTGCCTAACGTATATGATGAAGTTACCCCCTAGCTAGCTGCTATAATGCTAAATGTAATGAAGTAGCCTCACCTCACCTTTACATCATGAGAAGTAAAAAACAAATACTTATGAAGTAAATATTAATGTTTGTCTACTGCTCTGTGCTATAAACGGACAGTGAGGAGCCTCATGATACATGATATATTCCGTGGAAAGTGAGGACTGCACCGAGCGCGCGCCTTCTGCTTTCTCACTGTACATCACCAATGTAACGTTTGCACACACCTATATTATATGTCCTCACTTTCCACGGAATATGTCATGTATTTCGTGCATGTGTATAACGAAGTTAGTCTTGCTGATCTGATACAAAACCGCAGCGAAAAAGCAGGAGGTGAGGCAGCCAGTACCTCTGCCTCAGAGTGAGCCCACTGGATTACTATTGCTGGTACGCTATCCCCTTCGCCTGTCTTACCACCATGGGGAGCAGAGCTTTCAGTCGCTCAGCTCCCCGGCTCTGGAATTCACTTCCATCTGAGCTCAGAAATATTAATTCACTCCCACCTTTCAAATCTAAACTTAAAACCCATCTGTTTAAGCTTGCTTTTTCTCTGTGAATCCAGTTGCATTGTCTAATTTTACCCTGTTTTATATTTTTGTATTTTTTTGTATTAGTATTGTTTTATTGTACTTTTGTACTCACTGTCCTTGAGTGTCTAGAAAGGCACCTATAAATAAAATGTATTGATATTATTATTTATTATTAAATGGCACCGACTGGGTGGGGGGGGGGGGCTTTAGTGATTGTAAAAGTCGTCGACTGTGGCGCCATCAGCGGTCACCTCCCCCCTCGGACTTAACTGTAACACTTTCAGATGCAGTTGAATCGCCCGACTTTAAACATGAAATAATAATTCAATCCGGTTAGTAACTATGGCCTATCACCAGGATCTTTTCCACTGTATTTTAATTCATAGCATCAACAGCAGTATGCTGACAGCCAAGCAGTACTTGTCTGGCTGCCGTATTTCCAGTTAATGCATTTTATGAAATGTATGCCTTAATTAGCAATAATCCCCCAGAAACCATCCTCTTATTTGCCGTGGCAAATGGTTAACAAGCAGTGCTGTGTGCTATACTGTAAGTTACTGCTTTTAAAAGTAACTGTTACTTTTCCCGTCATTACCATGTCACTGGGATGTCAGTTTTAGAATGGAACGTTGTTAAATGATCGCATTCCAAGTAGCCCTATTGACAATGTTTAAGTAATTACATAAGCTAAAGTGTGTTCCAGTGACTGCATTTTTTTTCTTAATACTTCTGCTTTAATCAGTTCAGCATGCCTCTCTTTGTGCCACAGAATCAATCCGATTGGGATGCGTGGTCACATGGCCAAATGTTATGGCGACCTGGTCCAGGAGCTGTGGAGCGGAACGCAGAAGAATGTGGCTCCACTCAAACTGAGGGTGGGTCTTTCCAGCACCCCTGCTGCATCAGCTACAAGTTCAGCAGCACAAAGTGTCAGCACAGTAACTGACACCTTTGCCCCCCCCTGCCTTTTTCAGTGGACCATTGCTAAGTACGCACCAAGGTTCAATGGTTTCCAGCAGCAAGACTCACAAGAGCTCCTGGCGTTCCTGCTCGACGGGCTTCATGAAGATCTGAACCGGGTCCATGAAAAGCCCTATGTGGAGCTGAAAGACAGTGACGGCCGGCCGGACTGGGAGGTGGCCTCCGAGGTCAGAGTTCATGTTGCATGCTTTGTCCTGTTTGGTTCCTGGTGGTTTTGTCCAGAGTCTGGTTCCTGGTGGTGTATTCCGATATGTGTTTCCATGGGGCTGAAGAAGGTGGCCTTTTGACTGCATATGCATGATCTGTCCTTTGCTTGCTGTTTTTAAATTGCACGATTAGTCTTCATTTCTCAACACCGATATCTTGTTAATGAAGACCTATGGGTTGAATTCACCACAAAGTCACTTAGCCCCATGTATGGGTGGAGGGATCCTCTGGATCGGCAGGCTGCCTTTTCATTGATCAGCATGGGTTTCATCCTTTGGCAGGCTTGGGAGAACCACCTGAGGAGGAACCGCTCCATTGTGGTAGACCTCTTCCACGGCCAGCTCAAGTCCCAGGTCAAGTGCAAGACCTGTGGACACATTAGTGCCCGCTTCGACCCCTTCAACTTCCTGTCTCTGCCCCTCCCGATGGACAGCTCCATGCACCTGGAGATCACAGGTGAGCAGCTGGGACCATGGGACACATGTGCTGGAATGCTGGGGCTTTTGAGTGGGGGTAGGTAATTTGCAGGCCAAGCCTTTTTTTAAATTTCAAGTCAATACTTAACGGTCACTGGTCTTGATTGCATGTGGGGAAAAAAACAAATTAAACAAATTAAATCTGTCTTGCTTTTCGATCCTGCCCCCCATAAATGAGTTTAACTGCCAGCACATGTAGTAGGTCATAGGACCTACATATGGAAAGGCCCTGTGTCTTTGTGCACTAGGAATTTCCAAAGAGTCTGAATCAAATGCACATCTTGATCAATTCAGGTCTCCACTCGTGTCTGTTTTTTTGATCCATTTTGTAGTTATTAAACTGGATGGCTCCACCCCGGTGCGATTCGGCCTGCGGCTGAACATGGACGAGAAGTACACCGGCCTGAAAAAACAGCTGAGCGAACTGTGCAGCATGAAGCCCGAGCAGATTCTGCTGGCCGAGGTCCACGTGTCCAATATAAAAGTGAGCTTTTTCCCTTTGTTAGTACTCATTCTGAATGAATGGACCTTGGGCACCGAGCCTCCTGACCAGTGGTTTGATTCACTTGCCCTTTGTCCTAGAATTTTCCACTGGACAACCAGAAAGTGCGGATGTCCGTGAACGGCTTCTTGTGTGCGTTTGAGGTCCCCGTGCCAGGATCACCCACGTCTGTGTCCTCCCCCACCCCAACAGGTGAGGCCCTCTCTTCTAGTCTGTTTCAACTTAAGGTTTTTAATGTTCTGTTACAAATTACATCACTTAATATTCAGCTGCCAAGAATCATGCCTCTCGTTTTTGGTGCTCAATCATTATGTCTCTCTTTGCTGCATCTAGAATTGCCATCTCTGGCCAATGGCATGGTCACCTCAGCAGCCAATGGCAATACTCCCAGACCCAACCTAATACCCAACGGCATGCCAAGCACCGTGGTCCCCTGTGGGACAGAACAAAGCCTTCCCAACGGCATCCCCAACGGTCACGTGGCCCCCATGCAGGATAGCCCCTTCATCGGTTACATCATTGCCATGCACAGGAAGATGGTGAGAGCCCCTGTCCTTGCGTATCGCTGTCGCTGAAAGGTTGGTGGGTGTGTTGGTGGTGAGAGCCGCTGTCCTTGCGTATCACTGTCGCTGAAAGGTTGGTGGGTGTGTCGGTGGTGAGAGCCGCTGTCCTTGCGTATCGCTCTCGCTGAAAGGTTGGTGGGTGTGTCGGTGGTGAGAGCCGCTGTCCTTGCGTATCGCTGTCGCTGAAAGGTTGGTGGGTGTGTTGGTGGTGAGAGCCGCTGTCCTTGCGTATCGCTGTCGCTGAAAGGCTGGTGGGTGTGTCGGCGGTGAGAGCTGCTGTCCTTGCGTATCGCTGCTGCTGAAAGGTTGGTGGGTGTGTCGGTTTTGAAGCTGCAGTGGTTTTCGACAGGTTTTAACCACCTTTGACAAACCGTTGGCTTAGTTTAGAATTGTGCGCTTTTTGCAAATTTTAAGTGGATTGCTCATAATATGTCCGCTTAACAAGCATAAAGTAAATTATTCGTGTTTCTATTTCTTTTTTTCCTAGATGCGGACCGAGCTGTACTTCCTGTCGTCTCAGAAGAACAGGCCCAGTCTGTTCGGCATGCCCCTCATCGTCCCCTGCACGGTGCACACGCGAAAGCGGGACCTCTATGATGCCGTGTGGATACAGGTGTCCCGGCTGGCCAGTCCACTGCCACCTCAGGAGGCCAGCAACCACGCCCAGGACTGGTAAGTGTCCTTTCTTTGGGCGGAGGTCATACTCTGCAGCTCAAATAACGGTGGTCTGTCCTAGCTTGGTAATTAGGTAAATATTAGCCTGCTCTGGAGCAAGAAAGAAGGAACACTTATGTTTTAATAGCTAGTTGAGCTTTTTAACTTGCATTTATTTGCAGTTAATTTAGATCTTTCTGGGTGCTGTTTTTCAGTGATGACAGCATGGGCTACCAGTACCCATTTACCCTGCGTGTTGTGCAGAGAGATGGCAACTCGTGTGCTTGGTGCCCATGGTACAGGTATGGTGTGCCTTACCTTCTGGTGCAGCTGAGTGGTATGGAGGGTGGGGCTGCTGGGGATCTGAATTTGGTCCTCACAAATACAGCAAAATTCATACACAGACACACACACAAACACAAAGGACCTCACAAGTTCAGCAAATCCTGAAAAAAACATGACTAGTGGGGTCATTTTTCTGGCCTTTACTTTTAATTTACATTAATTCTGACTTCATTTTATAAAAATCTGTGAATGCAAACAAAAAAAAATGCCAAGAGTCCTGTATTTTGTTTGGTTGCTTATGGTTAAGGATAGGGCTAGGTATGGGTTAAGGGTGTTAGGGTTTTTCTCATAGAAATGAATGGGTGGTCCCCACATAGATATGAATCTGGATGTGACTGTGTGTGCGTGTGTGTAGATTCTGTCGGGGCTGTGCTGTGGACTGCACTGATGAGCGAGCCTCACTGGGGAATGCCTACATCGCTGTGGACTGGGACCCCACCGCACTACACCTGCGCTACCAGACTTCACAGGAGAGGGTGAGGCGACGTGGGCCTTCTGGCACCAGAAACGGGGCGGGGGAGGAGGGTGGCGATGTCATGGGCTCTACTGGCACATGCTGTATTTACTGATGTAGCCAAATTGTTGTCATTTATACGACTGAGGGCTGTTCTTCTCAAACATCTACCATCTACTCTGTAGCATCAACTTGCCTCAGGTCTCTGAAATGATCTACTGTTGTACTGCTGATTACTGAGACATGCTGCAGTTTAAAATAAAAGCTTGAACAGGCAAATTTGTAATACCCTATGGTAATGTTGTAGTACTCAAGACCAGTCTCAAGACAACTTTATTTTGATTTGGTCTTGCCTTGGTCTCGGACATAGAGAACTCAAGGTGTTATTTCAAGACCACTCATCAAAACGCCTCAATATTTATCACAATATCTTAATATTCATCTGTTTCTTAACACAGTACTGTGATTGCCTGTAAAATGTCCTGCTTCATTGTTCAGATGCAACCAATAAGGTGCATCTTAGTGTTACATTAGTTTCTTTGACTCATCATAATTTCTGGTGAAAGGCTTGGGGCTGAAACGTCACATAAGTACATTTGGGAGCCTCATCTGGTGTGCAGAATTCATCCGTTTTCATCCATGTTTCCTCTGTGCAGTACCCAGAGTTTAGCAACACATGCTTTGTGTTGGATTTTATACTGTGACCAAATCTAAGCCCTTGCGTCATGCAGTAGCCATACTTGTGCTATACTTGTCCAGAAGCATTTATATTGAAATTTTAAGAAAAAACATCTGTAACAGTATCTATATTGTGACACAAATTTTAGGCCAGACTGCCTAAAAGATGGTGCCTATGCCCCACATTTTATAGTGAGTTGTGTTATGTAGGCTCGAGCATTAGTCTGTTTCTGATCTTGCCTTCATCTAGCCCTGCCTTGGTCTTGGTGTTGTCTCGGTCTCAATAAACTCTGGTCTTGCTAATGACATGGTCTCGGATTATATGGTCTTGGCTGCATTACTACGCTGTGGTGCTAAGCGACTCATCGATGATGATAATTATAATTATATTTGCAAATGGGATATTGTCCTCGCTCTTTATTGAGCAGATATTAGTCAGTGCATTTGCTTCAGCAGCAGCATTCGCTGTCAAGATCATATGACCAGCGCTGAAATGAGCTACCATGATTTATTGCCACTATCATTAACCGTGACGACGTCACATGGTTGTGTCAGCTGATGTGGCGCATTAGCATTTACCATCACCATGAATATTGCATCCTGAACCATGGTGTGTGTTCACCGATGTGCTCTCCCGGGCAGATTGTGGAGGAGCACGCCAGTGTGGAGCAGAGCCGGCGGGCCCAAGCGGAGCCCATCAGCCTGGACAGCTGCTTGCGGGCCTTCACCAGTGAGGAGGAGCTAGGCGAGGATGAGCTCTACTATTGCTCCAAGTGCCGGACCCACCGGCTGGCCACCAAGAAGCTGGACCTCTGGAGGCTACCACCTATACTGGTTAGTGCACCGTCCTGCCTGTTTTAACCACTGTTTGCAATCCCTGGCTGTCTGACATAAGCAACAGGAAGTAAATACTGCAGTTTGGACACTTTGGACAGTAGTGCAGAGCACGTGGTTCATCCTATAGAGCAGTTCATATCTCAGGGGAGGTTAGCTTTCCAACTATATTTAGTGTACCTCTTTGATAGTAGACATATTTGCTTACACCTTTTATAACAGCTTCCAAAGACCTTTAGAACAGGAAAAATCCTGCATTCATTGTAACGCTTATTAGATACATTCTGTGTTATCAAGAGTTCCCAACTGCAATAGTCTTCACTGAAAGAGATGTCTCCCACTGCGACAGATTGTCCACTTAAAAAGATTTCAGTTTGTCAATGGACGCTGGATCAAGTCTCAGAAGATCGTCAAGTTCCCCAGGGAGAATTTCGACCCCAGTGCCTTCCTGGTGCCGCGGGAGGCAGAACAGGGGCTGGGGGATTTCCAGGGAGAGGAGATCATGAAGGCTGGGCTGGGGGACCCAGCAATGGCCGTGTCTGTCCCCTCTGCGTCTGGCCTCTCTAACAACACCAAAGGTCAGTGCCAGTCACAGCACAAAGAAAGGGTACGGCTCCCCCTTCAGGTGTCCGGAGAGTGATGTGTGTGCGTGTGTGCGCGTGCGTGTCTGTCTGCAGGCTCACCCAACACCGGGAGGAAGTCTGGTGCCCCGCGCAGCCGTGGCAGCAGTCCCAGCAGCAGCCCCAAGGGCGGCGCCAGAAAACAGGGCCGCCTGCGCATGCCCCAGCTGGGTAGCCGACACCGGCTCTGCACCAGCAAGGAGAACCTGGACAGCAGCAGGGAGAGCTCCTCTGAGCCGGAGCAGAGTGCCCCCGATGGTGTGGGGGTCACGCTCGCCTCTGAGATAAGCCCCATGGAGTCCTGGAGCACAGAGGTGGCGGGCAGGGACTGCGAGGCAATCGTCATGAACGGACTGGGACAGGACAGCAGCCAAAGCAATGGCCACATGGATGCCAGCGTTGACGTGGAGACCCCCCATCACCAAAGAAATGACACCTACACGGAGCCCATGTACAACTTATATGCAATATCAGTGAGTATCCATTTAGCTTGTCAGTAAAAAGTCATTTTACGATACGGCCATTTGTTTTGTAATATCATAACGGTCTGGAAGGAGAATGGCCTTCTCAGGGGTGTCACACTCAAATTACTTGGGGGCCACTGGCTGTGTGGTGCTCCCCCAAGGGGGCCATCTGAGAAATCACACAACAAAAAAGTGCCCCATTTTTTTCAAGTTGAAATATTAAATTCACATATAAAGAACAGACTGGTGAATTAAAGAAAGAATACAAT
>JAODKL010000101.1:611637-648259 GCA_026780765.1 Petrocephalus schoutedeni | reverse complement strand
GAGCAGTGAGCAGATTCACTGGAGCGAAGTAAAAGCTGACCGGAGCGATAATGAGTGAATGAGATCAATCGTCAGCACGCAACAATTAAATGTGTCCTCTGCATTTAACCCACAGGACATCGAGACACAGCAGGGGGCAGCTACATGAGCGCCCGGGGAGCAATGCTTGGGGACAGTACCTTGCTCAGGGTACCTTAGCAGTAATTGCCGCTCGGGGACTCAAACCAGCAATCTTTGGAAGTGTACGGAGGAGGGAGATTCTCATCGGACCACTATGCTCACACGTTCTCGTTCAATGCTCCGTTCAATCGTGTGAGTGTGTATCTGCGATCACGTGCGCGTGTATGTGCGATTATCCCAGCCATATAGGACGATAATCCCAGATACCCAGATATTTGGCATCGGCAGAGTTAAAAAGTTTTGTTTTCACCAAATACTAAGGTGGGCAGATGATCCGGGTTGATGGAAATTTGGCATATGTAGAACGACATGCCTGAAACTCCAAGCCTGCCATCTTACATTCAAAAGTTGAAGTTTTAGCCTTGCGTTACACCTATTACCTAATAACGAATTTGATTTAATTTTTATTAAATTATTTTGACATACACTATGGCAGAATAGACCTCCAATATTAAAATTGAGGGGAATAAACACAGAATCAATAACATGGAAACTCAATGGCAGGTGTAACTGGGCTAATATGGATCCCTGAGGAACCTTACATTCAACAGGCAGTGTCAGGCACAGATGACAAGAAGGAATTTCCAATGTTAACAAAGACAGCTAAGATAAGATTTGAAGCAGCCTAAGACTATGCCATGTATGCCAACCATGTGCTCAATATACTGTATGGAAACCAATCAGATGTCTTGGATCCATCACCTCTACAATCTTATTGGTTATGTCTCTGAACCAATCAATTTTTGTGTATGTGAAACTCTCATGAGCAAAATATGTAGCTTTTATTTCTAGTTACCTTCTGAAAAGTGGCCAGATGATCTTTAAAAAGAGCACAAGACACGCTCAGCTTACCCTTCTTCTATCTATGCTCTGCTTTCCTACATGACTGCCTGACCTCCCTGATACAGGCCTGCAACCAAGGCCGAGTTTGGCCCAACACAAGGAACAACACAACAGAGGATTTATGAACATTTGGAGTGGAACAGGATGAATAATATCTGCGCGTTTGTGGAAAGAAAATTAAAAGTAATGGTCGGCCAGGGGAGGGAGGAATTGTGCATTTGTTGTTATGTCTCAGGCCTTGCTGTTTTGTGGATGGTGCTGTGTGTCCTTGCCTGACCAGTGGATCTGGGCTGACTTAAAACGATATAATCTATGAGCAGCATCTCAATCAGCGGGCTCACCTCAGCACTAAGCCAGGTTTCTATTAAAAATGATCGTTTAATAATCATCAAAATAACCATTTGGTATAGAAGTCGCTCTTGCATGATGCTGATCTTCATAAAGTACAAGCTGCAGCTGTGGTGTATAGACCTGAAATCTGAGAGGACTAAGCAGAGTGAATTAAAGGCCGTTTTTTAAAAGCATTAAGTGTCTTTTTTCCCCCTTTTCGTAGATTGACATACTGGTTCTGCTGTTACTCCCATCTGCCTATAGGTGGCACTGTTGAATTATGGTAGGTGCACAGCCATAGTGATCAGGGTTGTGATTAAATTTCTGTAGTTCACACTCCATTTACATTGATCCATTTCAGAATGGGTACAGCAGGGGCGTAGATTTAGGGTGGACGGAGGGGATGTGTCCCCACCAATATCCTCCGACCATTGAAATGCCCCCACCAATAATTTAATAGTAATTAGAAAGGGGTCATAGGTCCCCACCAATGTCCAGAGCAAATCTACGCCCTTGGGGTACAGAATTGAATTTTTGTAAAATAATATGTATACATTAAGGAAGAGTAAACTGCAACAATTGCCTTTCTATTTGTACCTGTAATAGTCAGAATAGCAGACAGGACAACATGATACAGGGGCTTTGCAGCAAAGAACGGGTTTATTTGTTTATGTGGCGGTGGTGCTGGGTCTGAGTTAATAGCAAATGGAAAACCATGTAGCTACAGTAAATATAAACGAACTGCAACAGTGTGTGGAAGATGGGGCAGTTGGAGCAAATCAGTACAAAGGACACCCACTGACTCCTGCTCCAGAGACTCCCATTGTGTCCTCCCCCCCCCTCCACAGTGTCTCATCTCACAGATACTCATGTCTCATGTCAGCAGCCCTCCTCAATCACTCTGTGTTTTCTCTTTGTCCAGCTTTGGGTAAACAAATGTTTCTATTCTGTTCAGCATAAATTCAGTTCTGTTGACTGCTGTACTATAAAGTGAGATTGCATACTGTCAACAATGTGGCAATTTTACAAGACATCAGAGGTTTGGGTATTACAGCACCGCAATGCATTGGATGAGCGCCTCGCATTGCAAATTTTCCAGATGTACAATAATTGGACAATCACTGCGGAACTGCTGCTTGGGTTTACCAGGGCGGTATCAAAAGAAGATGCCCTGTGAGGTTGTGCATGGGTGGGGTAAGGCAGAATCAGGTAGCCTGTTGTGTGGCCCAGATATGTCGTCTAGTTGTATGGTTCAGGCAGCAGGTGAATGGGATAGAGACCATCTACAAAGGCTACTTCAGCTTGTGAGAGGAATTCATGTTCCTCCAAAGAGGCCCTCTGTGAAGAGGGACACAGCTTGAAAGGAGATTACCTGAGGTGCACCTGAGCTGTGGACTGGCCCTGGGTTTCACACAGAGCACACAGTGTAACAGGCCATACACAGGAATAAGGCAGATAAGCAGACAGAGGGGGACATTCCTGTGAAAGACACAGATGGGGCAGCAAAGACGGGCTGTCTTCAGACCGTAGTCATGACTTTGAGGGAACCATTGCGGAAACGCAGGATCTTTTTCTTGAGGGCGTGTGAGGCCTTGATCTTCGTGAAGACCCCAGGTTCCGAGGCCTGGCTAGGATTCAGGGGTGGAATCAGCCGAGGGAGTAGCTGCTGGGGCCACACCAGACCTCCGCCATCATCGGAGTCGCTGGATAAGGAGGTGGAACTGGCCGAATTGGCTTGGCTTGTGCTTGATTCGATGTCTCTGAGACCTGTTATGATGCCGCCATCTGCTGGACGGCACAGAGTCGCGCACTCAGTGCATTCAGCTCTCTGATGTGGACGTGACTGCCCAGAGGAGTAGGAATACATAGGGGGAGCGGGAGGGTGTAGCTTATGGCCATGCCTGGAGGCATGCTTGCCCTGAGGCTCTGCCTCCTGGTTGATCTCCTGTGTAGAGTGCCAGCACCTGTCCGCTGTACTGACAGGCTGGGAATGTTCGGGTTGGGCTTGGCTCCTCTTCAGCTGATCTCGTTCGACAGTGTCATACTTGTGTTCAGAGGACTGATGGTCCAGCAGACTGTTCTCTGACTGGGAGCGGCAGGCCGTTCGGCCTTGTTTCATAGAGGGAGGCTGCTCTTCCCCAAGGTAGCATTTAGAGGTCTCCGGTCTGGGCCTGGGATGTTTGGGGGTATGCAAAGTCCAGACTGGATGGGAAATCACAGGAGGCCAGTTTGTGGAGGCAGAGGCTGGGGTTCGGCATGCCTGGCCAGGAATGTACTGAGCCTTCACTAACTGTTCGCGTGGTACTTGGAAGGAATGGGGTAGATGGTACCTCTGAGAAGACACCATTCGGGAAAAGTCTAGGGAAGCCTGGCGTGGGTCATTCAGGCGTGAAGGTGTGGGTCGAACTCGGGGCAGAGGCAGGAAGTCCTCCACAGCCAGGGCTACCCCTCGGCTTTGCTCTCGCTCTGCACCATGGCACAGCTGCACCCAGCCGGCCAGTTTCTGCTGCATGTCACAGTGCTCCAGCACAGGAGGATTCTCCATTCGGGAAAGACTGCTTTGCCTGATAATGGTCCTGGCTTCGGGTGCAAGGCTGGTGCGAGACCTGCTAGGCCGGGGGGCCAGAGTGTATCGCTGGATCAAGCCCAGGATGTAGCTCTCCACGCGCAGAACCTGCTGGAAGTCTTCTCTGGAAGTTTCCAACTCAAATCCAGCTGGGTATCTGGGGTCCCAAGGCCAAGGTTCCACCTCTCCACCCTCCGCGATGCCCTTGAGAGATGTGTGAGGGACAGAGAAGGACCGTGGCACTGCACCGCGAGGCACGTAATCTAGCAAGCCCCCCCGATTGGCAGCAAAGATGTCCCCTGGAGGCGGAGAGCAAAGGCATGGTCAGTCTAAACAAGACACGATGGCTGGGGTGGCTGTTCAGCCAGCTGTAGAAACATTCAGCGTAAATTCAGATACAATGCACAGAGCTGCAGACAAAACACACAGAGTGACAGACGCAATAGAGTCCGTCAGAGTCGTCGGTCTGAGCATCTACAGATCCAGGTTGCACTGTGTCACAGCACTGCTCCGGAATCCCAGTTCTGAGCACGCTACACGCAGACACTTATCCACTTGCAGCCTGGCTGTCGCTGTAGAGTGCCATGCAAGGCTCCTTTCCCGCAATCCACAGAGACCTCAACCACACCACCCCCCCACATGCGAGGTCATGCCTGGCAAACTGTAAAACAACGTTGCATTTGAGTGCATGCCTGTGTGTGTGTGTGTGTTCTTCCGTACAGCAGTCCTTTTGCTCCCTCAGTGGTTTAGCTGCTGGTGGGCATAATATAGCCTTGTACATCTGTAGAGCACCGTGTCACATGACCAGACTAAATAACTTTCCTGATCTGAAGAGGATGTTAAAGCGCTGTAAACAATTCGGCACCTCAGAATGTCAACTGGGCAGCCAAGCTAAGTGTGGACAGTGTTTTATTTTTATTTACAAACATCTTTGTTGAGTTTCAGTGCAGCTTACTTCTGAAGTTGTATCAAGACTTGTGGGATGCTGACATCTATTTCCAGGAACTTCAAGACTCAGCCTTTTAGCAGTACTGACACATCTACGTATAATGAACTCATTCAGTAAATGAGTGCCATTCATTTTGTAAGTCCAAGAAATCATTATGTACACAGGGGTTATGTTTCTGTGGCTACACTGTGTTATGGGTCCGGCTGTGGTATGAAACAAAAGGTGAGTGGTTTGGTGGCAATCAAAGGTGAGCAGCACTCAAACTACACATTTGTGTGGGGCCACAAACAGTCATTACACTACATTGTAAATGAACACTTTGCTTATTTAATGTTCTGCTAACCAGCTAGATAGCTACAATCTAGCTAATTCCACTGATTCTACTCATTAGACCAGACCCCGAAGTGACTTTGAGTGGGGCTCCATAAACGACAAACCCGCCCCTGTTTATGAGCAGCATGTTTCGAGGTGGGGGTGGGGGGTCCTCACCCACAGACTTGGGTCTTTCCACACTGGCCATCCACATCTCCTGGGCACGGCTGGGAGAGAGCTCGTCGAAAGCAAAGGAGTCGGAGAGGCCCAGCGGTGACTGACCCTCACTCTGCTCATAAAACCCTGGGGATGGATGGAGGACGTCAGTACAGCTTTGCCACCTTTGCTGCTTTGTAGCTTATCATTCATGTGTGGACTTTTCATGTAACACAATGCTGAGTAAACAAGCTAATCTAGCAGAGAAGCCAGCTAGCAGAATCTAGTCACACAAATTAAAAATTAAAACAAAACATAAAGCAACTAAATGACAAACTATACGGAAATCAAACGCCATACACAAGTGGCGACGATTATTCATTCGCTTGGTTATTTATTTATTTGACACAGTGCATAACCTGAGCTGGGTCGGCTGTCTTCAGCATCACCGAGCGAGTCGGTGCAGGCAGTTTCCGTATCCACCTTCAATTCCCCCACCTGCTGCTCCAGAGCCGTCACTAACCCCCAGGGGGCGCACTGCAGGCTGTTCTGTAGCATGCACATGGACATAAATGACAAGGGTTAAGTTAGGGTCAAAATGGACCTTGCGTAAAATTCAGTGCTTGAGTCTGGGGGCACGAACACCAGAGTCAAATGCAGATGCTGTTGATTTCAATTAACATGTTATTGTGCTGATGCTCAATACACTGGATCATGTTCAGGCATAATTGCTTACGTGCTTCTGTGCATGTAAACAACTGGAGCAAGCCTGTATGGGCAGTAAAACATCCAGTGTTTCTAATCCAGTAACACAACCGTAGGGGTAACATACCAGGGGTGGTGTGTGAGCCTGGATTACATCACTGCCCCCTTGTGGTTGTCAGAGTCATGTCACCGTTGGGCCTTTAAGCAAGGTCCTTAACCCCAATTTTTACAGAGACTGCCAGACCCTGCTTTCTCAATCATTTTTGAATAAAAGCATCAGCCAATTAAATGTAATGCAAGTGTTAGGATGTTTTGAAGAGCGAAGTGTGCACATGAAAACCCTTTCAGAGTTCAGTGGGGAAGCAGGGAAGGAAGAAGCACCTGTTCCAGGCACACAAATGAAAAATCAGTCAGGAATCTTTTAGGTTCTGCTAATTACAAATGACATTTTCACCCCTAATCCCCTTCCACACTGAGGTTTCATTGGTGTCTTAGTACATTAAGAAAAATGTATGGTTTTGCTCCCTTTTGAGATATATATGTGAATGTACACAGTATATAAAAATATATGATAGAAATGCATGACAAGGATGGCATTCCCAATTAAATTCTAACTAAAAAGATGATCAGAGAAGGTTATAATTCAGACTATACTGCTGACTGCTGCTTTTATTATTTGCTGGTTTTTAAAATCCCAATAGTGTTTATTAGCAGAAGCATACCTAACCCAGCTCGTCAAAATGGACCTAGTATTTGTGTAATAAACATCAATGAGACAAAATCTGTCAGATTTTTCTTTCCATCGAGGCTGACCAATTATCAGCATGCACCGAGGGAAGGGAGTGTGGAGCTGTCAGCCCATCAGCATTAACCACTTTGAGGTCAGAGGTTACAAGCAGGTGGAAAAACTAGTTAAAAAGTCCTGTTGCTGTTGCAGCCATTTTTGCCTAATCCCACATACCAGGTGTATCAGAAAATTCAGGAGACTTCTAGTCCTGCAACTGAACCAGGGGCGGACTGGCAATCTGTGCGTTCTGGAAAAGTCCAGAACGGCCATCTGATCCACGGCCGTCGGCCTGCCTTTCCTCTTAAATGGGAAATCAGCTAACAGCAGATGGCGCTAATACATGTCCAGCTGGTGGGCCTATTTGGGAGAAAGTCCAGGGCTGTTTTTTAGTCCCAGTCCGCCCCTGAACTGAACAGACTTCATTAAGTGTCAAGCATTGCTAATCAGTTTGATGAAATCAGGTTGGATTCCCTCTGCAGTCCTTTTCAGACCTCCAGAGAATATTGTCACTGGGGGCCATAGTCTGAAGATCATCTGCAGTTTTCACCTAACTCTATTCGCTATGCTGGATTAGCTATTCCTCAGATTCAACCAACGGGAATCACTAAGTTCTACATCAAAACTGATCCTTGCATTATCACTTGTTGGGATCGGGTGCCAGTTCGGTCATTTTCAGTTTTCATGCCAAATACGCGCTTTGGCGTAACGCCTCCTTCAGTGTCAATATGCTGGAATGTGAGACATTGAATAAAATCACATTAAGAAACGTGCGACCTCTTCTTGCCCTACTTTTTTAATTTGTTTTTGCAGTCTAGCACACGCATAATGGTTTTATATCATTAGGAATGAAGCCCGTTTTTCTGTACTTTACGAATATATTACGAACATGTGAGGCAAATATGCTATACTTCGCTTTACTTTACTTTACACAAGTGTGCTGACGACTTTTTTGCTAAACTCTCTTTAGCTACTGAGTAACAGTACTTATCACCAAGGAATGCTACTGCAAGATGAATCTTTCATTTTGTGCTATTAACAAAGTTTTGTGCTTGGTGTTCAGCCACTCGCTGTCTCTGTTTGTACCTCCGCCATGCCGTGTGATCATGTCTTCCTGTGCTGGCCAGTCTGCTGCTCTGGAAACAAAGTGCTATTCATCTCGACAGCTGCACAAAGAACCAGAAACTGAACGGCAGCCTAACATTCAGCGCTGCTAATGTGCAACACTGTAGCCTGACGCTCATTTCTCAGTCAAGTCGGCCAGAAGAAAAAAGATCACCAGACAGTCGTGGAAATGCAGAATTCCACTGGTAGAGAGCAGGACATAAAGAGAACATGTGCAAGACATTAGCAATCAATCAATGAGTGGTGCACTGAAGTAGACAGCCACACACACACAGACATTACCAAACAAACAGTGAATGGAGCACTGATGCAGACAGTCACTCGCTCACACACAAACACACACGCACACACATACATAACCAATAAATCAAAGAGTGGTACTAAACCAGACACACAGAGACATTACCAATCAATCAATGAGTGGTGCACCGAAACACACACACACATTAACAATCAATCAATGAGTGGTACCAAACCAGATACACACACACACATTACCAATCAACCAATGAGTGGTGCACTGAAGCAAACACACACTGTGACACACTTGTGTTTCCATCTGCATGCAAATCCACACATAGACTCTCAGCACACTCAAGCTAATCACTCACCAGGGCCATCGTCCTAGACTCCCTCCACTCAGTTATGCCTTAATTGTCCCCAAATTAGCACAGTTGTGACATTGCAGAAAGCAGTGACAGTGAATATAAGTGCTGGGTAATTAAAGAGTTGCAGTGATCATACTGGGTGTCCTGTCATCACAATTATCCTGAGAACCCCTGGGGAAGACACCCCCCCCCCCCTTCCATACACCCTACTCTCTACATGCTCATCCGACACAAAGCATTGATGTATGAAAAATGCCTTCACAGCTCCACCCAGGGCTCGTTTTTTTGGCAGTGGGCTGGGGGCTTTTGGAGGGGGAGGGGAGACCCCAATGACACAGATGCTTCATAGGCGATATTCTCAGATCACACATACACACACACACACGCCAACGCCATGCCAAATGCTAGCTTTATGCTCATTACACTGTATCGCCACCGAAGAGCTGAAGGCCACGTCCCCATGCATCTTTAACCACCTCCCATTAGACCCCACCCCGCCCCTGATGTGCAGGCTGGCTCCAGCATTAATTATTTTTTCCTAAAGCAACGCATTTGAATTTAATTTAATCTCTGCATTGTCCTCATGCAAAGCTTGCTGATGCTCATGGTGAATGCATCTCTCCGCTACATTGGGTGACCATACGTATTTTTTTCCTGGCTTGTCCTCTTTTATCGGACCAAAAAAATGCATTTTTTTTTTTACATAAAATTCCTAAGATGTCCAGAATTTTGCTTTGTTTCATCCCACCATTCATTGCCTCCCAAGTTCGTTCTTGGGAGGCAAGTTAACAAGAGCGCGTCTGCCAATACTGTTTACTACAGGGAACGATTCATATGCCGACTAGCCAATAAATACCGCAGTCGTAAACAAACACATAGTGCCCTGTCCATCACTCCCTTTCCCTCCGAAGCACTTACACACAGCGAGCTGAAAGCAGACCCAAAATCACTGCCTGCTCATGACTGCATGTCTGCTACGCCGTGCACACGGCACCTTTGTTTCTCTCCCCGTTTCTAGCATTCTTGATACTTCTCATTGCCATTCTTCTGCTGTCACCCTAGCTGGGGTGGGTTTGAACCGCCAGGGGGGCTGACCATTTCAGCTGGGCTCATCTGTCTTGGCGCGAATTTTCCTCCTACAACCTCAGCCCGGGTCAGGCAGCAGGCCCCGGGGGCCACAGCCTTTTTGGGCAGGAGTCCTGGCCTCCCCCAGCTTCACACACACACACACACCACTGCCACTAATTGAAACAGAAGTGGTTTCACTCATCGCTCATTCCCCTTTCTGCTGTCATTCCGGTCAATTTTCATCAGGCCTTTATAAACGAACCCTTTTCAGCCATGCCGCTTTACCGCTAAGGACAATCGACCATTATATCTCCTTCAGCCGAAAACGAAGCCCGGGAATGCACATTTAGATCGCATTTGTGATTTTGCATATATATCTTTATCGAACCAATTACTTAAAGAATCTAGCAAGGATCGATATGCGGTACTATAAATGTAATGAAACCAAATGCGCTTGCAAATATTTATCATTCCATTGGCACTTCTTTCAATAACGTGCGGGACCGGAAAAACGACTGCCACAAGTTATCTAATATGCACTTAGCTTACTGTGGCGGTGGTTTCTTATTCATCATCGAAGTAAAAAAAAATAAAATGAAATAGAATAAAATAAAAACGAAAAATAAAGACAAAGCGCTGTTGAGTTGCGCGGCCGCTGACAGGTCATTAACTGCCCTGTTATAGCGGTGCCGAAACGCACCAGAACGGGACGGGGCTCATTTGTATTCAGACCCACTCGCAGTCATTGTTTGCACCGCGGCGGGCAGAAACAGCGGGAGGAGGTAAAACAATAATTAAATAAATAAGTAAATAACTTTAATTTGTTACTCGGCTAGATCCCGGATCGTAAAAGCGAAGAGCATGCGTATGCAAAGCATCTCATGTTTATCGATGAAATGCCACTACGCGACTGCATTACGCTCGCTCGAACGCACTTAAACGGGACGCAATACGGCGGCAAGCCACCAGCCCCGGGTCTAATATTACACACCCCCTTAGTCTACATGCGAATAGCTTTGTGTGAAGTGCAAAGGCGCTGGATACATCGGCAGCAAATACAAATCTAATGAATATGCGTTTGTTGTTTGATTTTCATGCAAATGTAGCAAGAATGCAAAGTTTTTATTTTTATGTTTTATTTTTTTGCTGAAGCGTTAAAATGTAACCCATCACCACTAACTATGCGCTGGCAAAGGGTGGGCTTTTAGTTACAGCAGACTTTTTAAGTGAACACTTAATGAAAGCATTGGATTTATTTGAATTGTACGAGTTGATCCCAAATACAAGCTAACGTTAGAAATATGCGAATAATTGCACAGACCAGTGTCAAAGTAATTACTACACACAATGGGTGTTTCTGGGCACTCCCCCATCCCAGTCCACAGCTCAGATAGACGCAGGCAAATCACGCATGGACAAAGGGACTATTAAATACAACTCTTTGGGGTCGAGATACACTTGACCGGACAACGGCGCCGTTAAGGGATTATTCCGAGGGGTTACTTTGACAACTTTGATACCAGCTTATTCAGCATATTCTTTTGTTCCACAAACTCAATCCAATTAAATCAATTCGTGTTCCTGCAAATGCAAATATAACGGACAAACGTCATCACCAACAACATCGACGACGACGACGACAGCATCAATAGCAATAACAAGCAAAGCTACTGGGCTTGTTAACATTTCTTTTATGTCTTTCTTTTGGCTTGTAGATGCTTTATGTCAGTATGTTCTTACCAACTGGCGTCTCAAAGTCAAGTCATCTTGGCCTCGCATGGGACCCGAGGGGGCGGAGAGGGGAGGCTGGAGGTCGCCCTGGGCGGGGTGCCCCGGGACGGTGTCCTCGAAAGACAAAGCGTCGAGAACCAGGCACTCCTGCCTCTGTTTCAGAAGCTCCAGTTTGTACAGTCCCGCCAGGCTTGCCTCAATCCGCTCTTTATTCCGACTGCGATCTGCTGTCATTTGGAAAGAGAAGGCGCCCTGCATAGTTCTCCTCTTGTCCTCCCTTCTTTTAGAACAATAACCCTCTTTCACACTTTCCGGGATGCAAATGTATCTCTTCACTCTATTTTTACTCTTCCTTCAATACTACACTTCAGATTTTGCTGTTTTGTGGTAATTCGCACGCCGCACTAAACTCCAGTTAGTTTGCCCACTAGCACAATCTTGCACTTGCATTAGGCTGAACATCACTCGCTCATCTCTGTCGTTTTTCTCCGCTACTTCTTAGTCCGCAGCTGTCAGCTGCCAATTAATGTATTCCATTCTCGCTTTGGCTCTATTGGGTGAGGAATCTACGATGCATTAAATATTTATTATTTCTGCCCTGCCCCCCGCAGCTAGTTTTCAGCCGCTCCGAGATATGGCTGGACCGCCGTTCTTGCTTGCTTAGTTTACATAGTCCAGCCTCCCTGAACTGCATTGGCCGAGAGTCGTAAACAGCCCCGCCCTTTCCCGCGAAATAGCCCCACCCCTCGCACTACAACCAGCGATGCTCGTTAATTACAACCGCGTTAAACATTTCATTTCAGAAATTTCCACACTTGAAGCATCATTATACATAGGTATGTTAATGTATTTTGACATATTAATAAATGACTTGCATTTATTGCTTAATTAAATACAGGTGTAAATAAACATTGAAGCTAATTTTAAGTCAAACTAGAATAGAATAGAATAGAATAGAATAGAATACTTTATTACAGACTCGAAGTCCAGCAAACAGAGACGGATTTAAAGATATGCATTTTATGCAATTACATTTTATGTGGGCTGTATCTATTTGAATGCATTCATATTAATATGGATGGTTACAAATGTATTGTTTTGATAAACTGATGAAGCATGCCTTCCATGCATGTGTTTCTGGTAAGACATTTTTTCAAAGTTAATATAGATTATACACACACACTACACAGAAATGAACACTGGCTATCTGTGCAGCCGTGTACCGCTACATGTATGAATGTAAATTTTAAGTTACATTATTACATTATTTTACCTTTTGGCCTACTGTATAGGCAGGGCTGGCCCAATGCTTTTGGGGCCCTAAGGAAAATTTGATCAACCAATTTGTCATTTGTCATCTTCTGTTTCATTTTGATTGGCTGGCCAGATGGGGGGGGGGGGGGGTGCTGGGTCCTAAATTTTTACATAAAGGAGAAAAGACGAGATGACATGACAGTTTAAGGCTTTTGACGTTATATAAGACAGCCATTATAAATTCAGTGAATTGACCTTCATTGTACTTCAGATACGGTAAGGTCAGTTCTGAACAGACTAGCCTGTCAGCGTAAAGATAAGGTGACCAGAGGATTCAGTACCGTTTCACAGTGGGAGGCTTCTATTTTGCATTCCTATAGTGCATACTGTAAGTGGCATGTAGTTCAAAATTGTCATTTTTTGCCTTGAAGAAGCAATTTTGCTAAAAGTATGATTTTGCTAAAATATGATATATTAAATAATCACTACTACTACTTATCTGTTCACTAAAATCTATTCTGCCCTACAAAGGACAAACACTGTAAACGGCTGTCTTGCTTTGGTTTTAGTCCGGATTTTGTAGTTACTGTGATCTTCACACGCCATTTTCTTCAGAACCAAGCACAGTGGAGCCAAAGTATTTTGTCATGAGATAACACACAGCCTAAGCTACTCAGTTTCAGTCACAACTCAATTTTGATAAAATACACAATTGCTGTATTTTGCATAGGGCAGCGCTCATTATTTATTCCTTTTATTTCTGTATTCCCACCTACGGAGCCTTTTTAATGATTATCTCTGCTGTGAGTGAGCATACTCACCCAGATAGTGGATTTTTTTGCACGAGAGTTGACACACGGAATTTCATTGTATTTTTACAATGACAGTGGAGGTGTCGCGTAGTATTACATACAATTCTGTCTTTTCAAAACCTATTGAAATACCTTTCTTTTAGAAAATATAAGGTAAGACGCACAATATACCTTTGCTAGCACTGTGCAAATGCAAAGCGATGTCATTTTGTGCAAGCTGGTGGATGCCTAGTTAGGGGTAAATTATCAAACGGGTTTTAATACAGACATTATACAAAAACAAATACCCAATATAGAGCAGAATGAAAATAAAAAGTAAAATTCCAACACTAGAAGGAAAGAAGCCAATAGTATATCATTGTTAGCAGAATATTACACTAAACATAATATTTCACTTGGGGGGAAGGGGGGAGGGGAGAGAATAAATAAATGATTGCCCTTGAGGAGTGGGGAGGTGAATGAATAAAGGTAAATAAAGGAGCTCTTAATGAGGGACGTCATACAATGCCTTTCCAAAACACAGGCAGGGACACCAGCACCCCATTGATTTGTGAGACGAAATGAAGTGACTTTAAATATGCATGTAGCTATTGCATTGCCTGTTTTCTGCATGTGAGGGTTAAAAATTATTTAACGTGTGCTGTCAGTCAATGAAGCGGGAAATAAGATGTGGCCAGTGATTTATAGGCAGGGGCTTAGCTAGACATGAATCTTGAATCCCCCTTTTGGACTGGCACTTTCAGTCTTGAGAAATATGGGTCCCATGTGAATAATATAATTTGCAGAGGAGTAGGGAGAGGACACCCCTTAGATCTCGCAGAGCGGGCCCCTGATGGTAGAATTTGAAGCCCCTATAAAATTCTAGGACCCCTGTATCCGTATCCGGCTCCCTCTAACATTTCTGTTTACAGGACACCTACTGCCTGCAATTCTGCAACATCCAGGAAGCAAAATGAACCCATATTATTATGGACTGTGGGATGTCGCCATGCTGTGGACCAGTGTTTCCAAATCGGGTCCTTAGGGAACTGGAGACAATACACTTTTTTGTATCCCTGAGGACCAGATTGGGAAACACTGCTGTGGACAGTATTGATTTCACATGCAGCACATGATATGCTTTTTCAAATAACACCTCAAAAATAAAGACAGGGGACGGCTTTGTTCAATACTCTTTATTTATATCTTCCATTTCTACTTCACATTAACCAGAAAGCTGTTGGGTCTTAGTCTCTAACAGGCATAGTCATCCACGGACCACAGTCTGCGCACAGCGCAGTTGTGCTTGTCTGAGTGCAGCGTAAATATAAGCAACATATACATACCGTATATATGTATAAATCTATTCAAGATTCATTGATAGAGATCAAAATAGATTCTAAAAAACATACATCAGATAATGCCGTGACAAACTTTAAGGTACGAGATTTTTTAATGTTTTTTTTTTTCCCCCCCACTGTGAATGAATGGAGGATTGTACTCCCGTGGTGTGAAAGCTGGTTTTGGCGAGAGACTGACACTGCCTTTCCAGAGGACTGCTTATACAAAAAGGCAGCATACAGAGTTTCTATGATCCCTTGGGCAAATGTCTGAGCAAAAAGCTCCCAAAACAGCCGAAGTATGTTAGCATTATATAATATATAATCCCCAATGAATTCCCCACTCTGGCTCTTCGACAGCTTAGAGATTCAGGTCTTTAACCATGTACCCCATTTTAAAGGAATTTAGATTATAGTCATATTCAGTAATTTGCACATGGTCAGTCAAAGATTAAATTACGTGCAAATGTTTTCAAAATGAGACTGCGTTTTGCTCAAAAAATAAATACCCCTACTTATTCCTTACACTACTGGTAAATATGAACCAAAATTGTCACTTTCCACCGTAAAGTTACGTGTTGGTTTTGACTTGATCTGACTGGTTTAGAAACGTTCCACGTCGCACCTGTCCACTCTTTCCCTGATCAAAAGACAGGTCCTCAAGATCATTTTCACTGCGGTATAAAAGCAGGCTCATGCACTATTTGGAAATCATACAGTACGCCAAAAACCAAGGCTCTAGACAATACACAAGTGTCGTGGCGAGGAATCACACACAGATACATACAGCAGAAGCTCATGTTCTTCTCACTCAGCACTGAAAAAGGCTGAATAAAACACTTAAAAGAACAAAAAAAGAACAACAATGACAACGACCTTCAGACAAAAATGACTGCAAACTCATTCACTCCTAATCAACTTTATACGACATTTGTTTGTATTTAATCTGGGACAGAGACAGGTCAATCTTTTGTATTTTCATATTAGAATAGAAAATAAAATTAAATGAATCATCAAGCCTTTGTAGATGAGAACAATCTGGTTTTAAAGCATTTAACACACTGTCCTGTTTAATTGAAATAATCACTTTCACAATCAAGTATGATTATTTGTGCATGTGTGTGTACATACACACACTAAATATTTAAAATGCAAAACAGTACCTAGCATTCATTACGAAAGTAATTATTTTATATTTTATCATAATAAATCTGGAACATTCCAACTACATCTATCCAAACCCTCAAATCCATGATGTCAATGAGGAACGTCACATATGAATACTGGATTCTCAGCCTCATCAGAAAGATGAAACTGCTGTTTTTTTTGCAGCTGTTATACTACATGTGCAATACCTCAGGCCTAGTAGTTCAGAAATGTCAACAAATCCACACCACAGAGCGCGACTACTTCCTAATGTTTGCACACATCTCAGACTTCCCTACTCAGAAAAAACATTAACTCACAATTCGCAGTTGGTTGAATTGTGTGCCTCATAATCACTGGGCTAATCGACACATAAGCATGTTATAAACATTGTGACGTTGGGCTTCACATGAGCTATAAAGTAACACAATAATTTGTATAAAACAGAAACTCAACCAACGTAACTGTATGCTTGATAAGCACTGTGTAACCACTATGTAAGCACACACTGGTAAACTACTACATCTGGAACAGAAGGTGAAATGATATTAATCAGAGACATACTAAGTCTGACCCACATTAAATATGTCAATAACTCCATCCCAGCAAAATGCCAACTATGAACACTTGCACTTATGGGATAAAAAAAAAACATCTGTGAACATTTTGCACTGCAGCAGCATTGTCTTGGTAAAATTACACAGTAGAAAACAAACAAAATTAAACACACTGCTACCGGTATAAATCACAAATGTAATATAAACACGAGTAGAGACACTGCTATACATAAAACTTTGAATTCCGAAATGAGATCTTGGATCAGCTAAATGTAGCTAATTTTGTGAATGTTAATTTGTAGCCTGGGGACATTAAGATTGCGATGAATAGAAAAGATGAATATCTGCCATTCAGACACTGGTTTCACAGAACATCCTGGCTTGAGAGGATACCTTACCTACAGCTTTACTGTGCATACATTTCTGTTCCTTGAGCACACCTTCATTCTCATGATGCCATGACTTTTTAAAATTCTCTGCACAGATATTTCAACTATCACACTGCATTTCATTTTTTTCTGACAAGTTGACTGTTCTAGAAAATTCTGTGTGGCCACATCGAGTTCGACGACAGTCACAATACCACTCGGATTTACAGAAGAGAATATTGCCATAAAAATAAAAATGTTTTGCTACAATACATTTAAATGTGTGACATGCTGAAAACAGCTCAGACCACTCACCCATTCTATACTGTACCTTCCCCATCCAAAAGGCATACATCTTATTTGGTGGTAAATGTAAAATCCAGACATATTTAGGTCTACTGGGACAAATTATTTTCAGTGTCTTTGAGCAGAGGACAGAATATAGTCCTACCATATTTACAATAAATAATTGATGGCCATAGTCACCTGAACCTAATCCCTTGGCCCCAGATTCTTTCTTGTTTAATCAGAGTGATTTTATTTTGCATTCCTGAATTTTACACTTACTGTGGTCTGCTATATGTAGAAAACACTGAGGAAAATATATGTTCTATCTCCAGAACCCAATAAAACAAGCAATATGCTTGTCTGGGCATATCAGCGATTGCATAAACATTTTATAATCACTGTGCTTCCTAATCATAGTCTGGGAGAAGGTGCAACTAATTGAAATTTAAAGCACATGAAACGCCAGGAAGAGACAACACCAACGATAAAACAAAGCTCAACTGAACTTGGAAAATGTGGAAACAAAAATAGTCTTTTCTAAAAAGGAATGTGAGATATTAACAGCATCTATTGCATCACATGCTGAGTACAGAATTTACAGTACAAAGGCAGTCATGTTACAGACGGCTCTCCTCATTCCACAACTTACAGACAGTCACTCTACATTAATTTCACATTGCTGTTGGTATTTAGGTGTTTTTTTTAGGGGGGGGGGGTGTTAGGACCAGTCATATCTCATATAACTTAAACTTTTTAAAGTATTCAACAACCTGCTTGAACAGGCTGCAATTATATAGAGGATTTGGGACAGACAGAGTGGAAGTAAAACACTGCTGATGTGTCTACTGATGTCAAAACCGTTGTGGACTCCTCAGCCGGACTGGATGCTCAGACCATCTGCAGAGCGGAGACCAGACCTGAAAGGCCTAACTGGGAGTAAAGATGCAGTCACACAGGCACCAAAAAATATTTGCCTCTCATGTAGTTGAATTTTAATCGCTTAACACAAAAAGCAGAAAATTTGCTTTTGCTGGCACAATGAATTAGCAATTTGCAGGGGTGTTTTCACTTCAATTAAATGAACTCTGACCCACAAATTTACACTGCTAAGCCAATCTGGTGAGATATTGGTGGGGTTGACCGCTCATTTTCACAAAAGTGCATTGGAGGAGGACATTTATTCTATGCTCATTTTGCTTTGATATGACAAAAAAGACTTTTAATTAAAAACCGTGGGATAAGAAAGCATTTGTGCTGTTACGACAAGGAATTATTACTGGCACATTTACCTGTTTATATCACTAATGTGTACTTGCATACCAGTTATGTCAATCCCTGCTTATAACACATCACTAACATACTTTTCATGTATCATGCTATATGGTATTTTCAAAAGCAACACTATTCATTAGCTGAATGAGAAAACCATGGTATACACAAACTACCATGGTATACTGTATTATCTGGTCATGCCCATTTTCGATCTACTCTGCGAAGACCTGGATATTTTTTGCACTAGTGTGACCACATCTTAAGGGGCAAAGTGTAGTTATGTATGTGAGGGTTTAAGGAAAGCCCCACTGCCTAGTATGGGGCCACTCGCATTTAATGGAGTTTCAAAAGTGCGGCAATTAGCAGAGAACAACGCAGGCGTGCTTTTCGCCATCAGCGTGTGCTGACTGACAGGTGGAACGTTAGACGTTTCATACACGCACACACATGCGCATGCACACACACACACACACACACACGCACACACATGACACCAACATAAATTACATGCCAAGGACATATCTGGTCATGTTGTCAAAACACTCATCCTTTCCCTGCTTAAACTCTTCATCTTGCCATAGAGCTCTGTGAGGTTTCCTATATACATAAATTAAGAATAAATATCTGAATTATAACTTACACACACACACACACACAAATGCACGCACGCAAGCACACATACATTAATTTCCATCTTCAAGCATTTTCAAGATTCACAGTTGAGTAATCAAACACTTACATTATAACACAGGTCGACCCCCTATCCCAGCTGCAGTATCCCTTTTTATTGACTTACAATGAACTGATTGCTCTACCACCATCACTAACATTCAACTATATGCAGCCAAAAGATCTCAGATCCACTATTTGGTGCACAACATCAACTTGCTCATCAGTCCGGCCCAGACCACTCAAAAAAAAAACCCGCTCGGCCAGTCAAATTCGCACATAGCTGGCGGAGCTTCCTCATTGGTCTAAACTAATACTAATACTGAAGTGCCTTTTGTATCCAACCCAATAAGGCTTGAATAAGCAACCCGCTTGGGAAGCGGGAATTTAGATTGCCTCCAAGTGTGTGTTCTGTCTGAGAACCAGGCTCAGAAGAATTTGAAGACAGAAGACGGCAAATCAAACGGAATTCAGGGTATGACTGCGATTAAAGCTGTAATCTGCTAAAACAGACACAAACATTGAGTAGAGGCACCCTAAAACTTGGTGACGGTAAGTAAATACTCAAGACAAGACAACGCGCTGAAAGATGCTGATGTTTTGTCTCTTTGAAACAGGCTACAGGCAAAGTTAGGCTTTGACAGCAAGGAAGTGGTGACTCCTGGAGCGACACATGACGCTAAGGCTTGGTGTGAAGCTGAGGACACCCTGTATGCCACTACTGCCACCCGGTGGCAGGCTTGGTGCGGAAACGCAGCCCTAGGAACGCCAAACCCGGCCTCCTATCTCTCTCCATTCCTGCTGTCATGGACATTCATTTTTAAGTTTTTATTATTTTTCTATGAATCAACCTCACAACATATAATCATTAACTATGTTATATATATAACATATAAATGCAACACCATGGTACATAACTATCAGGGAAACCAGCCCTAACACTCCATGGAAGCTTAGTAAAAATAAGCCCTGTTGAAAACACCTTAAATATAATTATGCAAAATATACATCTATATATTCCACCTTTTAATATCTTAACAATGGACATCTGGTGGAGCTCTGGTCGTTAATTTAACTTGGTCCCAGATTTGAAAGGTTAAAAGGGATACTGCAGCACCGAGCTCTGAGGGCCGCTCCAATCGAAACAGTCTAGGGACTCCTGAAAGTCTGGGAATTAAAAAAAAATCTTGTTCTTCTTATCCACAAATAGAGCAGGAGCTGGGCTAGAAATCTTCATCAAGAAGAGTTTAGGTAAAGATAATTGCATGCTAGAAATTTCCCCATCTCTATGCAGCTACAGCTTATAATAAAACATTCTGCAAAAGAATCAACGTAGGAAAAAAAAAGCAAAGCAAAAACAAAAGAAATAGGACTGTGGAAGTGTAGGCCGAGGTGAGTGACACTGCCACCTTCCCAGGATGCCTCAGTGCTGACGGCGGCCCACTTCCTGTTGGCAAGGTCTCGTGATCTAGGTGGGCTGTGGCGGCAGCAGCAACAGACACGTTCCTTGATCATGCTGGTCCGGTGCAGGTACTCTCTCGCACACTTGTACGCATATTTAACTACGCATAGTCAGGTATTGCACACTGATCCCTCTTGGCCTATGGATTGTCTGTCAGTGATATCGACTCCTCTTCTCCTCCACTTCTGGACTGTAGTCCCTCAGGCCGACGCCCTTCTGGAGGCTCAACAAGGAGTCCTTCATCTGTGAGGACAGAGGAGAATGCTCGTGACACTGGACACGAGGAACAGGTGGCCACACCTAATTCAATTAAATTCGATTAATTTTTATATAGCGCCCTTCACAACAGACTATTGAGGCTGGCCGCAGCACGCAATATATGGAAGCAGAGAGCATCATGGGTACGATGCATGGATAGGTAACTGAATCGGTAACGTAAAATTAAGCAGATGAATCTACAATAAGCCATGGTCCAGGCCACTTTGCTGGCAGATGTGCCGACCCTCTCACCTGATCTAACAGCAGGACAGAAGACTTGATAATCTCCTTCCACTTCTGCAGCTCGGCCTCATGGTATCGCTGCTGCGACTCCAGGAGCTGCGCCCACTCCATCTGCGTCTGCGGCAGCTTGCTGGTCCGGAAGAAACGCACAGCGCGGTGCCGGTCAAACCGGCCGTCCTTGCAGCGGACCTGGACGCTCCGCAATGTTCTCAGTGACATTTGCGCAGCGATATTGCCCAGAAATACGTCACTGAAGAAACTGCATGCATTTTCCATGCATTTCCCACGGACTGCCATCATTTACTTTTCAAACCTTATTTCTATTTATATTATTTGACTGCAGTAACTGCGACAACCTGAACCATCTTAGACAAAAGTACAGCACAGCTTGCTGTTATCTTCATGTGATATTTTCACATTTTCAGTCGCTCGTGCAAGGTAATGAGGCCTCAAACTTCAAGGGCTGACTCCTGCCCCCACTTTGGGTGTACATATGTGTGTTTGCATGTTCTCTCTGTGTTTAAGTGTGCATCCTCTTGATATTCCAGTTTCCTCCAACATTCCAAACACATCCAGTTACATTAATATATCCAAATATCATCCTGAAATCCACAAATGCATTTTTGTCCTCACATTTTTGCTCATATCTCCCATACAGTACATGCCTCACTATTAAGTCCTGTTGTTGATAATGAAAGATAATGTTAGGGCTTTAAGATGAGATCACATGTGCAGGGGTGTGCTTTTTAACACCCAAACATTTAAGTTACGGATGGATGGCGTCCCATCCAAGATCTACCCCTGCCTTGTGAGATAATAGCCTGCTCACTTCATCTCCAGCACGGATGTGGCATCTAATCCTGGACTGCGGACAGACCTTTCGTGCAACCGTAGGCCTTGCCAGGTGGTGAGGCTCTGGGTAGTGTGCTCCAGCATCCAAAGCTTGTAGAACAGCATCATGTTGAGGAACACCAGCAAGACCAAGCTATAGGCAGGAGGGCAAAAGAACCGAAATCAGACCAAGACAGGATGCGACCGTCCTGTGTGACGCCCAGTAATCACAGTGTCCACGGAACAGTATGGCTTGTCAGCAAACGTATACCTTAAACAGATCCTATGGAAGGCGATGAAAGAGAAGGAGAAAGGGATTACAGTCAAACAGAATGAAGAACAGGCATGCATGACCACGTTTTTGGCGTTTAGGAGGAAGAGTCACAGAAGAAATTTCCAAATTGAAAATTGAAGGAGTTTATACAAAGACTTCATAGGAGTAGAAAGACAGGACTGAAAGTGAGTCGCTAACATAGCTGATACTACTGAAATGAAGGCGTAACATTTTCACGTTCCGGCAACACCGTCTCTAAGCCACCACATTGGATCGTGGGAGGGGCTCATAAAATGGGGTGAGGTGAGCTTTTGTGTCTGTGTGTTGTGGACAGTGCTGAGGCCTGGGCCTGGGGGTGTAGCTGGTGATACTCACACCAAGGTCACGATGAGAAGGAGCTTGGAAACACTGTACAAGGCCAACCCGCTGGGTACGTGCTCAGGGATGTGTCTGGTTTGAGTGGAACCTGCAGGGGGAGCCAGTGAGGCACGACTTCAAAATCTAGCACTGACACAAAGCAGGGCTTGAAGGCATTTTGGTAATGAAAGTCCTCACTCTATTTTAATTATTTACTACTTTTAGGAAAGATGCTTTCATATAATCTAAAGAAACTTCTCTAAAGCCACAGCAGCAGGGGCCGGATGGGGAGTGGTAGGCGTTTCAGTTCCTTAATTGCTACGCCCCCTGCTGTGCAGGACACCTTGCAGGCCTTAGCCCTGACCTGCCACGTGTTTGATGCGATGGATAACCTCCTCGTCTGTAGGCGTGGTGACGGGACTGAGGGCCTCGTCCAGGTGCTGGGCGCGGACGTGGGCGAGAGGCCGCTTCCTGCGCCGGGCTGCTGCCGTCTTTGCCGCCTTGCTCTTGGGTGAGTCTCTGTGCAGCTCAGTCAGTGCCTCTTCCATCTTGGACAGCTCCAGCTCTGAGGGCCACCACAGATTGGAAGGTTGCCAGCTAAAATTTGGTGGTCAGCACAGTATAGGGGCCCCTGAGCACGGCCCTTAACCCCCAATTGCTCCGGGGACTAGCAGACCCTGCTTTCGCACCTGTACGCCACTTTGGATAGAAGTGTCCAAATATGTAATGCACTATTATACTCACAGTAGGGTGCATCAAAAAAATAAAACTTTCAGAATTTAAGGGGCATTATTTTTTCCACTATTAGGTTTAATAGATATTACTTGTGTACATTTTTTTTCTTTATTGAAGCTTATTTTGAGGTCTCCCAGCATGGCCAGAGGACTCGTACTGTACGAAAAGGGAGCAAGATTTGATTATCATATAATTCTTCCTAATAATATTTCAAAGGACACTATAATTCAAGAAGAGGCCAGGTAAAGGATTTTTGACCAGTATTTGTAAGTAAAAAAAAATAATAATTATGGGTCAAAAAGACCCAGTGCAATCAATTACTGAAACTGTGGATGATCCAAATTAATTTTACATACAGCCACAGCTCAAAATAAACCTGTCCATTTTTGGTTTTGATGCACCCTAACCTACAGTATAACAAAGCTCAGTCAGCTAGCAGACTTCCTGAATTATGAGTACTGTTTTAAGTGAACAACAAAAAAAAAAGTATTTTAATGACGTATCAACTCAACGCACCCTTCAGTCACGTGGGTCATACTCACCCAGATGACGGAAGTTCTCATCCAGCCCACTCCAGAAATTCTTCTCAATGAAGCCTTTGACGAGTCCCCAAGGCTGCTTCCGGTACCGGAGCTCCGTGGACACCCTGGGGTAGAAGCAAGCAGAAATGCTCTTGTGCAGCGGGTCCCACCAATGCAGTCATGTGACACCATGGTCATGTGACACCATGGTTATGTGATGGGTGTCGATCACAGCGCGCCCAGGCCTCACCTCAAGCGGCACTTGTTCTTGGCCACCCGCGTCAGCATGTAGCGGTTGAGCGTGTAGAAGTAGTCGTGATAGGGGACGTCGTGCGTGATCACCTCCGCATCGATGATGTAGCATTCGCTTTCCTGGCTGGCCTTGTACAGGGTCTGCAGGATTGTAACACCAGGACACTTGAACGGACACAAACTATTAGCTTCATATTTTCTCACACGCCACACTGCCACGTTACTAACCCTACTGACAGCAGGTCTGCATTTATGCCCCTTATTTAAGCAATACCTGACTAATAATCAACAAAGAGGCTTCCTGATTAACTGGTCACTACCGTGGGAAAGATATAATGGTGGATGGAAAGGATAAACTTGTATTTTTTATTTAAACCGATTACACTTTATAACAATTTTGACTTTAACTTTTAACATTAATATTTTATTTTGTTCTGCTTCACAAAACAATGAAAACCATTTCAGGGCTATACGTATGAAGTTCTAAATATGTGGACTGACACATTTGTCTTGACAGATTTTGTAAAAAGGTGGAATATTTATCACAGCAGCCTTGACTAAATGACTATAGATTAACAAGCACCACGAAAAAGCCCCTCTAAAAACTGTTATAACTGTTGGGAGATTAAGGTGCATTAGGTCACCAGCAGGGTCACCACTGTCAGGACGGGAGGCTCCTGTCTAACCTGCGTCTCTGTGACAGTGGCAGTCTTGGGAGCCAGCGGGTTGGACAGGGAGATGGTGTACATGATGTCTCTCGATTGGTTTCCAGAATCGTCCTTCTTCCATGGGTGGTACACCACATCTGTGGGACAGGAGTGGGGGGGGCGGTGCTCAGCACATCAAGCCGTGGGACCCTCGCGGGTGGCTGTGCCGGGGGTGGCCAGCGCAGAGACGGGACTCACCGGAGAATCGGCGCTGCTCCATGAAATCGCTCATGAACTGCGACTCGGTGAAGAGGACGTCATACATCTTATCCACGCTGAAACTGTACACCTCGTTGATGTATTGCCGCCCGTTCAGGTCGTCGTGGAAGGCCTGCACTTCCCCTGAACGTGAAACACAGTGTCGCTGATAAACAGCACCCCCTAGTGGTACGTCCCCTAAATACGCGGCCTTCGAAATGATAGATGGGGTCTTGTGAGTTCACAGCTTCCCAGCTGGCCAGGGGCTCCTACCTTCGTCGTGCGTTTCCGAGGAATCGCTGAGCTCCGTTGGGATGTCCTCATTGTCGTTGAAGTCAAGTGACGGTGAGGGGGCGGGCTCGCTTGGTTCGTTGGCTTTGTCTTCAGGCATCGGGATAGAGAGCAGGTCCCCGTCAGGCAGGCAGTCTGTGTACACCTCCGGGGGCAGATCAAACTGCAAGGAGAAGTGGGGAACAAGGCCAGTCAGGAGGGGGCCGTCATTAACGCCGATCGCTGACCTGCTTGATGCGGCGCCGAATCACATGGTCACTCCATCTCCTCTTTCTGCCTTCAACTCTTCCCCTGCACTTCTGCTTCCTTAACTGCGACGGCTTTATACAACGTGTAATCTCAGCTGCCGGCGGAATGTAGGGGAAAGGGCAGCGTGGATCTGCTTAGCTACTCTAGGGACGTGTTGAGTTGGTCAAACTAAAGGTCATCACTCAACAGGGCAGATTTTCATTTCGCCAGGCTTTGTAGAATTTCCTGGTAAAAGCCCAAAGTTCAAATTTCTGAAATTTCTCTCATCAAATTGCTAAGATATTATCATCCCCATCATTTAAGACACTATACTGAACCGAGGCATCTGACAAAGGCGAGATATCCCTGAAGGGTCCGCGGTGTTACTGACGGAGATGGGGGGCTCGCTGCTGCCCGTGGAGGTGATGGTGCTGTTGGTGATGGACTTCTTGGGCAGCTGTGGACTGACGTCCTGCTTGACGTCCGAGTTGCTCTTGGCGGAGTTGTCGTTCACCTCGTTGTCCTCGGCGGGGATTTCCTCGCAATACCTATGGGGTGGGTGGGGGGTGTTAGTGAGCAGTCAGGGGTTAAAGACGGAAGGTGTCTCCCGTAGGCTCGGCAGCCGTAATTTGTGACTGCGTTCGGGGCACTGCTGCCCTCAAGGCTTAAAGTGTTTCAAGGGTCACACAAAACTTGGATTCAGAAAGTCTGATGGCAATTCTGTTTATCTGAATTGTGAGGAAAATGTGTACCACTTGCATGTGTACCGAGAGCAGTACTAGACGTCGAGAATGCACAGTTGACAACGGGTATTAATTTAGAGCAGGCTAAAAATAACCCTAACAGGTGGTGCCATCTAATCCCGGACAGTAATTAAGGAGCCTTACATAACGCAGACAGGGCATATGTGATGGGAAGAACAAAGAGCTTCCAAAGAGAATTTATTAGGAGCGTAGGGTATGGTGGCAAGATCGCGGAATGGCAAAACTAACCCCATGGTGTTGAAGTCATCGTCAGGTGGCACATAGTCCTCATCGTCACTGGTAAGGCCCAGCTCGTTGCCATAGCACTGGTGAACAAAGTGCCACAACTCTTTGGGGCACAATGGCTATGGGGAGGGAGAGAGAAGGGGGGGAGACTCAGTCTGTTCCATCCAGAAATAGCAAATTCTCTACCAAATTACTCCTCGGCCTTCATCCTCTTACTGTATGACCATAAACTGTGTTTCCGAATCCGGGCCCTGGGGACCCACTGACGGTCCACGTTTCAGCTCCCTGCCTGGCAACCCTCAGAGGGAGCAAAAACGTGGGTCCTCGAGGAAACACTGTTCTATAAGAGTCACTGCTCTGATAGGAAGCATTTTCTTTTAAAGATTGCGTGTAAATACAAGCCAGCCTCCAAGGGGTCCTTCAGCTCCTCATAAACATTTACCCCCAGGTCAATTTAAGAGTCATTCAAATTCTGTCACTAATAGTACTGAGGAAGTGGAAGCTTCAGTGCCACCCTGAAAGACTCTAATCCAAGTTACCAGCAAGTATTACTGTAATGTATGATTACAGATCCCATTTCCTGTGGCTTGCTAACCTTCAGGCTGTCGCTGCTCCTGTAGATCGACAAGTACAACATTGTGCTAACAGTGCAAAGGTCATGGGTTCCAATCCCAGGATGCAAACAAATTGCAACCCTTCCTATTATAAGTTGCTATGGCCTTACAGTATCAGTCAAATGAATGAGATATAGGATAGAATTTGGCTTATAGCCAGTTCTGGGACAGGTAAGACTGATCCATTAACATATATAGAGAGTGCAAAGATCCTTACCTTTTCCAGAAGGGCATTCTGCCACAGCCTGAACATCATCATGTACGTTCTGTCCCGGGCCCCGAACGAGGTGAAAAAGTGCTGCAGGTAGGACAGACAGGGAGAAGGGAGCTCTGACATGCTGGACCAGAAGCCAGGTGAGAAGCCGGGAGCCATTAGCAGGCCTCACCTTTTCGGCATCAGTGCAAACTTGAATAGCGTTGGGGATGAGGCGCGCTGTCTTCTCCTTCGTCATGGAGCAGATGTCTTTCAGTCGCACTGTCAGCTGGGGAAATAAAGAGGAATGTCACAATCAAAGCTGCAGAAACCAGCAGTCAGCTCAGACAGAAACGATGGCATATAGATTCCAGAAAGGAGAGTCCCTACCAGGGTTTCCCAGCGGAAGATGTTGCTATAGAAACAAATCCAGTTTTCCGAGAGGTAGAGCCGGCCCTGCAGCAGGATGTCCCGTTGCAGAGCACAGGAGTAATCTGTCGGGAAGTCAGAAGTCATTACAGGCCCATTAGCAAAGACCCCAAGAAGAGAGAGCATGCTCAGTGCTAACAATGGGATGGGGGGTCATTCTTAAGGCATTTTTTGCAACTCGGGCTGGGCAATATCACATTGTGACATCATGATTACAGTATATCCTGCATGCACAATAGACACCTGGGCTTCAGATGGCGGCCGAAACAGTTGACCTGATGCCGGCATTTTGGTACCATACAGAAGTACCGCCACACCACCAATGTCTTTTTACCTTGTTCTTCCACAATATGTTGTGACCGCTGAGCTGTTCCGTTCTTCACCACCACTTCAGTGCTCATCATACTGATGTACACCCCACCATAGTATGCCAAAGCAGTATTATGTGGTGTGCTCCACTAACCAGATTTAATAAACACAATGCTACGCCAAGTTTATACAGATTACTAACTTTTGGTTGTCACAAAAAGCATCTCATTAATATTTTAGCTACACTACTAATCCGCTTAACAAATTTCGGCCAAATATTTCACCTGTCATCTGACGCCCTGGTGATTATTGTGCATGCTGAAGAAAATCACACCATATAATTCATAGAAATAAATCAGAACTGGTCTGTGGTTGTGAGGAGACTCCCTGACTGGAAAGCAATGATCTCGGCCTTCATTCTGACTTAATCCCTTCGGGCAGCCCCCGTGTCTCGCCCTTACTGAACGGGGCCCTTCGCCTCCTCACCGACAATGAGCCGTTCCGTGTCTGGAAGCTGCTTAAAAAGCTTCCTGAAGTCCTCATTGCGCTGCTTGTATGTCGGACTCAGCACCTGTAGGGGTGGAGAGGTAGAAGGCACCCTGAGAGAAGGGGGTTGCACAGAGACCTGACTGCTCAACACTAGTGTTCCCAGACACCCCCCCCCCCCCCAACACTACTTAAAAGCTCCCACAGGCTCTACGTATAGATGGGTGACATGCTGAGCGTGCCGGATTCCGTGCCCCCACCCCACCCTCCCGAAACAGAGATCAGACAGTCCGCTGGCATTCCTTGCACTCTGCCAGTAATAGCATGCTGCCGCATTCTCTACGGCTGGAGTTCAACTGGCTGACATCTGACTCATACGGATTACACAGGCAAACATTACTCTTAGCACAGAGTAAAAGCCCACAAATCAGAAGGCAGGAATATCAGGCAGTGACCATTGTGCCAGACCTGTGGCAAAGCCTACCAATGGCCACATGTCTGAATACACAGCACCCCATGCAAACTTATTAATGTCTGTTGACTATCTGTGGTCCCAGCAGGGTATATATAACTTGGTTATTTAATACGTCCAAATTCTGCTGACCACTGAAATACACCAAACATGTGATAGCTTGGCTGTGGCCTACAGTCCCAAAGAACTTCCTGGATACCATCCACATCATGGGAAAGTCTGTATTGCAGCACCGACTCACACGTGATCAGAGAATCCAATTTCAGGATAATTATCAGAGAACGAATTTCTGTTCCGCTTAGGTGTTCATTGTGATGGCCACGACCGCTAAGTTGAGCTGCTACGTGCATCGTCACATGCAGACATGCTAAACTTTGCCGGCAGAATCTGCCCGCTCCTGGTGCACAATTGTGGAGCCAGAAGGAGGGAGTGTTTTTTTTTTGTGGGGGGGGGGGGGGGGGCGCCCCCGGAGCCTTTTATATCAGTAAGCATTCAAGTAAGCTTGTTTCGCTATGGGGGTGTACAATGGGCTGAACGGATGATCTCATGCTCACGTGCAGGGAACCTGACTGCCATTAAAGGCGATCTGCTCTGGGATAGGAAACCGCAAGAACAATCTTCCAAACACACCTCCATGAGCACGAGACTGCCCTCATTTATAATAATTATAAACGATCTGTTATTATATGCGTCTATCAGCCTGACATAAAAACCATATGGTGTTCCAAGATGCAGACCACACGTGTTTAAAGATCTCGGACGGCTTCTGTAACCATGGACAGATTCTGCAAAATGACGGCATGAACTCTGGAGCCTTTGAGAAAACTGGAAGCTCAACATGTGATGGAAATAATGCGGTCACGAAGACCCATGGGGAGGGCTGGTTGTTCACCTCGACGTCCCACCATATGACACGTGTCTACAGGCTCTGAGACAGAGACGCCATGAGGCAGAGCATTCAGGTGCTCAGCCGGTTTGAGTAGAGAAGGCAGGCGACCATGGCCCCCACACCTTAAATGCCAGTATGCAAACTGCCGGTGCGCTGATGGAGGACCGATATCAGTAACACCACTGCGCTTATGTAGGGTAGGTTTGCAGCCTACCTGCCCCAGTGTTCCCCAACACCCAGCCCTACTGCACATATCTCGCAGGACACTTACGGCAGGGACCTCCTCTGACTCCCAGTCCCCGTTCTCCCAGACGCCCCCCTCCCAACCATTAGTGGTTGACGCCTGCAGCAGCCACCTAGTCAAGGCCTCTTCCAGCTCCAGGAGAGCCTCCCAGTCCGAAAAGGAGTCTGACAAAGCCTCCATCTGCGGTTGGCACACCGAGGATCGTTGTTGAGAAAAAAACAATAAAATGCCTGGACCTCCTCCTGAGAATGGTGTCTTTAAGGTCCAGCCGACGGCACCTATCTGAATGAGGACCTCCCAGCAGAAGTTAGCCTGGGGGGTCTGCCAATGGTTCTCCTCCAAAGGGGCTGATCCTTATCTATGTGGTGCCACTCGTAGCCTGGGTGCTGAACTCCGCCGGCTCCAGCTGCACGATCTCTGGCTCACACAAGGCACCACGATGGCTGACCTCAAGTAACCCCGGAAGACAGCTCCTTTATTGTTTTGGCTCCTAGTGTCCCCTGTGCATGCGCACGAGAAACCAGATCACACCCCCCTCCCTGAGTGCCCTGTCAGGCACAGCCCCAGAATGGACGGAGCGTTCCTAGCAGGATAAATGGAGAAATCCTCTGCTTTGGGTCATGAATACAGATCGCATCTGAGACGCGAGCACCGTATCACTTCACACTCCTTACAGGACTAGTAATTTAAAGGAAGAAAATCAGTTCTGGTGCATCAACATGAACTGGCTTAAAGGATTTGTTCCTTTGGAATCCTTTACATTGACAATAATAACGGCTATCCCTTTAGTTTCATGAGGCAGATGAGAGTGACTGATTTTTCCAAAATCCCAAGTGTTCTCTCTCTCATTCCCTTCCCGCATCCACACCCCTATGGCCGCAGTGACCGTTTTTCAGGAACTCTTCCATTTCTTTAGTTGGGCAGCTTCAGACCCAGACTCTGATCATACAGTGAGCAGAACTGTACTGTGCCCAACCTTGCTGAGAAGCTTCTAGAATACAGTATTTAACGGGAAAAAAATATAGAACACAGTATTTAACAGGCTGCTCTTGGTCCTTCTTGGTCCAAAAAGTACAAATAATCCACAACTGTCAAATAAAGTGGTTTTGTCACTAAATTTATGAGCACCTCATCCACATAAGTCTGCAGGCACAAAGCCACAAAACCATGGTCCTTTGGGAAGAGGTCAATGTTGGAATTACTAAAGATGCTGCCAGAAGAAATTGAGCAAAAGGTCATCCGTAAAAAAATAATAATAGTAAAAAAAAAAAATGTAGTCTTCAAACAGTTTGGGAAGCGAGACACGCAAACCCACTTCTAATTGAGCTGGAAAAAGAGGATTTTGCCAGTAGAGAACAAAATTCCATCCTGTGTTATGGAAGGCAGCTCATTTCCCTAAAAAGAAGAGTTTTGGCATCAAGCGGAGCAGCCACTGTGCTGAAACTTAGCCGACACACAAGACGTCCGTCCCCAATGCCGAAGTCTTCACCTCTGCTTATCCGCCAGGTGTAGAAATGCCAAGCCCTCACATGCCTGACCCCAAGGAGGCGAGGACTAGTCCCCAGCGACGAGTATATGAAGAGCTCCAGCGACACCGGGTTACAGATTAACCTCAAGGCAAACAGAGTGCGCTGTCGGCGAGTGGTACCGCGGAGGGTGAGGCCGTGGGGGCCACCTGCGTGGGCAGCCTGACGGGATGCCTGCCTGCTGTAGGCACGATTCCTAGAAGACAGCTTTTGAGGAGTGGAGCGCGACAGGAGTGTTTGTGTGTGTATGTGTGGAGGCAGCTCGGGTTTATTCCCTCCTCTGGCCAATCAGCTGCTTAGGAGGGTGTGTACATTGGGAGGGGGAGGGGGTCCTGAAAACTCAAAGCAGATGTTCTGTCAAGGCAGCAGCCTCAGTCCAGGATATCGGAGTGGTGCGGGGGAGATGATTAATGGAGGGCAGGCAGGCAACTCCCAGCTCATCCGCTGGCCTCTACAATCTCTGTTTACTTCACTTCCCTGGGCCAGTACTAGAAACCACTCCCACCAAAACTCTGCAAGAAATCCTGGAGGCTTGGAGGTGGGCGTTTAGAAGTAAGGCTGTTAAGACTTCACTGTAAAAACATGTAAAGCCACATTGCTGAACTGATTTAAAAAAACCAGCCTCCAAAACAAGACGACAATTCCTGAAACAGCAGTCAGGCCAAAACAGATTTATCTTAGGCAGATGTTCCTTATTGTAAGAGGCCCCTTAAACACATTCCGCATGTCTTTTCCATGTTTTCTCTCTCTCTGTCTGTCTGAAACGGGAAGAGGTGAATGAACTCTAAAACTCTTCCCTCTGCAGACCTAGGGGCGTGTGAGTCTGTTTTGGTGTGGGGGTGGCAGCCACATGCCAGAGAGGTGAATCAGAGTAGTCTCCGCCATGCACATGTCCCCAGAGAGGCTGTATGAGGCCTGAACCATTAGCCCTGACTCTACAGCAGATGAACCTGAGAGTGAGGGCTGGGCTGGGGTGTGGAGGGGGGAGGGAGGCTGCTTTTTCACCGCAACTGCACAGGCACAGGTGCTGTATAAACATAACAGCAGCACGTGTGGGCGCTTTGACGTCTAAGGGCAAAGTTCAGCCACTTGCTGTGGGCCCACGGCATGCGATGTCACGGCCAAAGGGCGAGGTCAGAGTTCAGGAGATGGGCACGCCAGGGGTGGGGGGGCCTCCCTCTTGCTCAGAACTCATAAAGGGACGGTTTTGGTTATAATCACGAGTGGCATCAGTGCCATGGGAGCTCATCATTGCTCATGGGAGACCCCGCAACGACCCAAAAGTGAAAGCTCGTCCTCGCCCAGCAGGGACACCCCCACACCGGCTAGGTGCTGATCTGACACCCCAGCTGGATGCTAGTAGAGGAAGCCAGTATTGAATTTACAAGCCTTCCATTAAATAACAGAGACATCTAAACAGATGGCCACAGTATGAGGGACCTATGGCCCATTTCAGGAGGAAAGACCCAAAACTGAGCCACATTTAAAAAAAAAAAAAAATAATAATAATAATAAAAAATCAAGCATCTCTTGGGTAACCTTACCCTAGAACTTCCGAACAGGGAGCTCCATCCTCAATAAGACATTGTGCAGGAGCCTGCTGCTAAGTTTCCCTACAGAAATAGTTGGCAACTGCCCCCTGGTCAGCAATATGCTGTCCAAATTCAGAGACTCGCCAGACTATTTTCCTTGTAAGAGTACCTCTCACTGTAAGATAGGTTGGAGATCACTGCCCTAAAGCATGCTTCTGATTTCCCAATTGATTCAAAAATCAACCTGATTTGTAATGACCAATGGGGCTATAACAGGAAGGTAAAGACAATAAGCACAGGAAATACTGGGCTACCAAACTGCACGAGCTACATTAGCAACATCCCCCAAGTCTAAAAGACTCTGAAAGCAGACACTACATTTATTGCCAAGAACAAAAGGATCCCCTTTCAGCAAAAAGCACAGTATTAGAAAGTTAACATAAAGGTGCCTGTATCAACTGGTCCCAAATGTTGGGAAATGGTTTTTAAATTTTTAAACGCTTAGAACTTAGAAACTGTGCCTTGCTTGTTTAACATTCAAAATGCTTGCCCGTGGGAGATGACATCAATTCCGGTAAAATTCATTTGCTAAGGAGCTGTCTAAATGAAGTACCACTGTAAAAATGTTTAGATAAACAATAATCAGTAAGGCACTCTCCTATTATACTTAATCCCCCTTCCCTAACAAGATCAATTCAAGGTTCCATTACAGAAGAGGTCATGAGTGCCCCCTGGAATAGGTGACATATCTCAATACTGCCCCCATGAGGCAGAGTCAGTTTGGTGCCTCGGGCCTGTGGGCGGAATCTCAAGGCGGGCCACGGAGGTCATGCAGACGGCTGTGGCTGCTAGCCACCTTCAAACCGGGTTACGTGCATGGTGTGAGCCTGGCGTGGCCATATCGCCCCCTGCCGTGTTCATTTTCATGCACTGCATTACAGATAACGCAAACCAATGTGTTCTGTTTTTAAGCCCAGCTGAAATCTAAATTAAAGTTATTTTAATGTATCGCATAATTGAAAGTATGTCTCCTAAATTTTTACCTCAGTATTTAAATGAAACTGATCTGATAAAAAATATATTAGCTGTTAACATATTTTAATTTAAACGATGTTTTAACTTTTTGGATGGAGGATAATTGACTGATTTATTTTAAGAGTCAGATACCTGGAAACACTTCTTAGGAAAGAATTCAGCTGGACTAAAAACCAGCACGCTCAGTGTAAGGACCAGTATGGATTCTGAAACTGGCACCAGAGGAGGGAAAGGGAGGAGTCAAGGGAATGACCAAACAAGAGTGGCATTCAGTCAGCAAATCAAATGCTGCCAATCGGCACATGTGACACTCAGAGGTGGGGCCAGTGCAGACTGACACTGCTTAAGAGTGCACAGGCAGGTAGAAACAAGGCAGTGTTTGAAAGGGGCCCCTCGGAAAGACCAGACAGGAGGCAGAACAGAAGGGGAAGAAAGGAAACCAAGACCAAAACAAAGTAAATACAAATCATGCTTACTCTCAGGAGGTGTTGTCTTTCATGCTGGAAAGACAGAGAAAAGGTTAAAAAAAGAAAAAGAAAATAAAGTAGGGGGAGAAAACAAATTCAAGTTGAACAGAAGCACAGAGTACAAAAACACAACTCCCACTTGTTCCCACATGGATAATTCCGCAAGCTCGGCGCCATCACGGCAACCGCTCACACAGAGCCATTCATCTGACTCAGTGGATTCAGAATTATGTGACGAAGCCCCGTGTTTCACTTATCGAAAATATAAATATCCATCCATTCATCCATCCATCCATCCAACTGCCTACGCTGCACAGGGCTGCAGGAGGCCTGGTGTCTATGCCAAACAGAGTGAGGTAGTACATCCCTGGTTGGAGTGGCAGTTTGTCACAGGGTACAGACACGCATGCACACACAATCCCACATGCAAACTCCACACACACATAATGGATATGAAGTGATTCATTCTCATTGCTGACACACCACAGAACAACAATGAAATGTGTCCCCTGCTTTTAACCCCTATATGACATTGTGACATAGCAGTGGGCAGCTAATGGAGGTGGGAACACTTTTCGGTGACTGAAACATCACCTGAAGCCTAAATCCACACACACTTGTATTTATATCTTTGTGAGGACTCTCCATTCATTTCAAAGGGAAAAAAACTAATCCCAAAAATGACACCCTTAACCCCTACCCAGCCCTAGCCTTAACCTTAAGTAACCAAACAAAATTGGGCATTTTTACTTTTTTTATTGCAGTCACAGTTTATAAAGGTTTATATAATTTTTTTTTTTTTTTTTTTTTTACAAAAAATATTGAGGTTATCCCAATGGGGGCCTGAAAAAAAGTGTCCCCAAAAGGAGGTTTTACCACACTTTGGGGACATTTTGGTGATCTATGCAAACCCACGAACACACACACAGACACTTTTCCAGCTTCTGACACACAGATTGCCCCTCAACTAAAAGATAACCCACCACCCCCACCACCAGACCCACATCCACCCCCTCGTCCTACCCGCTTACACCAAAAGCATCAGTTACCACCCGGGTCAGACGGCAAACAAACGCAGGCAGGCGCACACGCTCTCACAGAGAGGACGGGGCAGCACTTACGTTGTACCAGCTCTGGCTTTTCTGTGTTTTCCGGGTGGCAGACGCAGGGGCACAAAGAAAAACAGAAACACACTGTGAGTTACGCCTTCTGCACCAACCTGCCTGCCTGGCCTCAGAGCTCAAAAACACAAAAAAAGGCAGGTTATATAGACAGCAAATGTGTTTACAGACTGGCTACAGATATATATAGTGTGCGTAAAGGTCACTTTTAATCCCTCCCCTTCGTGGGGAAAAGAAGGCGTGGCTTATTTTGTGTCCAATGAAACGTAGCCTTTTAAATCATTTCACTGTGGCATTTAAAGACGTACACAGAGGTAATGTAGCAATGGACACAGCTGAGGTATATATCACTGCTGACTGGTGATGGACTTATGAATCATTGTTAAATGCCTGTCTATCATAAAGCAGTGAGCCAGCTGAATTAGCCTTTTAAGAGGGCTGTAATTATTAGTGATTAAGTGGTAAGGATTACTGACATCCTCTTGGAAGATGGGAGGTCGAGGTACATTAGGATTTTGAAACTGGTGTCAGAAGATAAAATAAAAAGCTAAATTTAACAACCCCAATGCCGGGCCAGCAGTGCATTATTCTCTATTATCTTATACTGCTCTGCTGCTCGGTTAGTTGAGTTTCTGATGTAGGACCAGAGCAAAGACTCTCTGGGCGAACTGATTCACACTTATATTTATCTTACTGAGCAGGTGCTTTTGCCCAAAGCGATGTACGAGTGAGGCAAATAGCACATGGCAAACATACATGCTGTCAAGGAGGCGACTAGGCGTCAGTGAAGTCAGGCTGAGCTTCCAGGGAAAACTCAGGTACACATGTATGCAGTATTGGAGGAAGGGTGGTGACGGCATGCTTAGGACTGCTGCATTTGGAGTGCAGGATGGGGGGGGGGGGGGGGGGGGGGGGGG
>JAODKL010000101.1:591061-609480 GCA_026780765.1 Petrocephalus schoutedeni | reverse complement strand
GAGGGTGTCACAGCACAGGGCCAGCCACTGCATGCAGGGTCTTGCTCAAAGGCCCACAGATATGTGAATATTCAGCAGAGGCTGGGGTTCGATCTGGCGACCTTCTGTCCATAGGCACAGGGAGGAGATGCTGTCCCAAACGTGTAAGTCCTACAGGCCATTAGCTTTTTAACTCTGCCCAGCGTGCTGATAAGACTATTGTAGTACTCACTCAATTCCACCTTCAGTCCTACAGTCCAAAATGCTGGAGGTGGTGGTGTTTCAGGGAACCAATGGGATGCCACCAATACACTTGATTACTGTACTGATCGACTGATCCCCACTCCCTTGACTAATGTGAGGTATTATTAGTGATCTGACATAAGGGTGCAGTATAATCATGTTAGGGAACTGGAGCTAACCTATCAGAGGAGAGGCAAGCTTGTTTACGTTCCTTATGCTAAACCCCTTTCCCGTGATAATTTCCCCATGTGAAATTTGTCTACCGTTTAATGATGCTCTGGGGTCAGATAGACCCCAAACACGGGATAGGGGTTACAGAATAATAGCATAAGCTATTTAGACCTGGGTCGCCGCTGTGGTTTGACTTGCCTAGATGTTACTCAGGCATTGTGTATTGGCAATAATAACTAATGACAATTAAGGCTGCTGCAACTGAGCACGAGCATCAAACTGATTTTTAAATAAAAGACTCGCATGAAAGTGGGACTTAAACTCAGCTGGAGCAATACATTTTTGACAGGTATGAGTCCTCAGTGTCTGGTCATTCTCTTGGGCAGAGTCTGGGGGCAGGCCAGGGAAATGGACAGATAGAATAAAAACAAATGCTTACTTTTATGACGCTTAGTCTTTCACACTGGAAAGGAAATGGAGTGAAGAGGTGAATAAAATTAAATGAACAGAAACTTGCTTTAAACAGAAACAATATTTGAGCAGCATAATGAATAATGTAGCCTTGTGGCTTAACTAGCATTTTTCTATGTGATCAGGGCATGCATTATTGATTTGTGTGTGTATTCCTGCATTGAGCTTCCCAACCTCTCCTTAACCAGAAGGGGTGAGGGTCCCTTACATCACATTGGTCATCAAGATTAATCAAACCATCTTCATATGTGGCTGCTTTTAAATATACTTTTGCCAGATAACAGCAAAGCCCAAACTACACCAGTTCAGATGTTATAAGTTGGTGAATGCATTAAACATCACAGGCTTCAAAGCTGCACGTAATCCAGCAAAGAGCACTCGTGTGGGTGGGGTTTGTGACGCGGAACAGTCCCGGCTCATTCAGCAGCCTGAGCGGCAGTGCTCATGGCAACAGGGTGGCAGCAGAGCAGCACCGCGGCAAGCCACATTTCCATGGAAACCACCCAATGAGTTTGCACACTGGACACTGGGGCTCTCAACCAACCTCCAAACAGGACCACCGTCCACATTGCACTCTAAAGCCAGCTAAAGTAATCAAGAAACTGATGAGCTCACCACCCTAATATCAGTTATGTCTATCTGGAATGCTACATTAAAAAAAAAGTGCAAAAGTGAGTCCAAGCACAGACAAAGGTAAGGATATACTGCAAGAAACAGTCCCAGAAAATGCCTGAACATCCATTTCAGACCACAGGGGGACAAGGGATGGTCTTCTCCTCAGAGTGTGGAAGAAGATGGCAACAAACCCATTGATGTTTGGGAGTCATGTGTTGCTAAGCACCTTCATTGCTAGGCACCTTCATTAATCACATTCTCTGGCAGATTAAAAACACATCAAACTTGGGTTGCTCTGGAAGGTAAAAAGCTTGACAGAGGAACGCGAGGAGAAGCTACACCTGTGTCTCCATGCCGAGCCATCGCCCGAAAGTCTGCGGGGGAAGCTCCAGTGTCTGCCTCAAAAGTGGCGGAGCGTAAATAACCGTTCCGCAGGCGAAATCTCCAGAGGAGTAGGGGAGAGCAGAAGCACGTCTTCCTGGGGCCTCGCACATGCGAGGCTGTGGCGGGGCCCCTGACGGACCTCAGTCAAGGACTGCTGGGGGTGGGCATCGGTCTGAATGTGATGGAGACTGTAGCAGCAGGTTCGTATGTGCAGGAGGGTTAGGACTTTATACAAAGGAGGAACGCAATGGGAGAATGGGGGGGCGGGGAGAACAAAAACAGCACGCGAGCGGGGAGAGGGAGGCCGTGACGCGGGGAGAAGCGGGGAGAAGCGGGGAGGACGATTACGTGGGTGGGGGGGACAACACGGGGACACAATGCGGGACACATCACACGGCGTGGACAGGTGGGGGTAAAGAACAGAAAAGAGAAATGCTTACTTTGGAAAGTCGCTTGTGAGACTAGCATGCACAAGAAAAAGAACAAAGGAATCAGGAAAAAGAAAACTGCAGGAAGAACGGCAGAGGGGAACAGAAAGGGGTTAGAGGAGTGACACTCCACACGCCAGCGCACGAGCCGAGGGACTAGAGCATTCCACAGAGAAGGTTAAACGACAGATTATTCTTCTTCACAGAACAGGGGGATGTCTTCGTGGGCGCGGGGTGGGGTGGGGTGGGGAGGTTAATGGGACAGAAAACCAAACACCTTCCCCATGCTCATGGGGGAATGGACTGGAATAAGCCCAGTAAGGGGTGTACAGGGCGTACAGGGACGGAGTGCGCCATAGGTAGGCTGTCCTGTAATTAGCCTGAAAAACTGACACTTTTTACACCATCAAACAGAGTTATTAATTATTATTATTATTATTATTATTATTATTAACTACCTTAAGTGAACTGTGTGCCTTAAAAAAAGCTTATTGTGTGGTAAATAAATTCAGGCTGATTGTGCACACAGCACACGGACCACTCCCTCCATTAGCTGTCTTTGGAGGTGCCTGATTATTGCCGTGGGAGTCCCTTTTATGGAGGGTGGATATCAGGCTGGACTCTTATCAAATAAGTACGGCAGTACCCTAAGCCGACACCCCTGACTGACCCGCATCACACACCGCACCTTTTGGCCAGGACTCCTCCTAATGGACTTTCACAGAAATACAACGCAATCTGACACCCGGAGCCACGCCCTGACGTTATGGTGCGATGATGCGTGGATGGTGCAGGAGGCGTGGCCATAGCGGCCACTGCCAAAATGGGAAATGTGACACAGTATCTCCGCCACAACAGATACAACGCGGTGTCCATTTTGGGACACATCTGGTTCATATCTACAGACTCGAATGACATGCTACCTGGGGTCCCCAATGTATCACATCAACCTCCCTGGTCTACAGACCATATTTCTGCAATATTTGATCAAAGGGCCGCAGTGAATCAAGGAGACCTAATTCCCAACGGGCAAAAGAGGGACCTGCTCAAGACTGGTGACTCATCAGAAACCCAACGCTAAAGAGAATCCATAGAAAAGAAAACAGGTGTGAGGAAAGAGTGGGGGTGTGATAGCTGCACAGCAGACCTAACTGCAAGCAGAAAGAGCAAAACAGAGGAAATACTGGTTCATAAATTAAAAATACGGGGTGTGAAGGCTTACCAACACGGCGGCCACACACGCTAACGCGGCATGAAATGGAGAAGGCTAACCTCACCCTTTCCAGCAAGGCTGACTACGTGCATCAAGTCAAACCCACCGCAGCAAGTCCTGAATCCCTTAGATGTTCTTTTACGAGAGAGGCGGGACTTCGCTTTATGAATAACAGCGACTACGTATTTCCCAAATAATAAAATACCAAAAAAAAACTTCCTTAAACGGTGCTCTGTTTAAGTCAAAGCACTCAATGGGAGTGAATCAGCAGCTCCACTCAGCATGGCTATGGCTAGGTGACCGTTTCCTTGGAAACCCGTAATGCATCAGAGAACATGGACGTACCCTCTAGGCTAGAGATGTCAGCCTCGACAACTTTTGGATCCATAGAGAAGTCTATAAAAGGGGCTACAGGCAGCCCCTTTAAAAACCGCCAGCTCAGTGTAAACAAAATTTCAGCAAATGAATAGAAAACAACTATAACATCAAAGCTGATATGACCTAGCAGACTAGGCTGCTACAGCATGGCTGAACTATTAGCAGCTTGCAGCCCATCGGCAAGTTAATTCTGTGGGTCAGATTGCAGCAGCTACAAAAGGATTAAACTCCAAAGTCAACGGTCTCATAGTGTGCTGGGATTTCGGAACGATGCTTGTGGAATAGGTTGGGACTGAGAAATAAATATGTGTGCTGAGAAGAACAGTCTGCCCCAAAGCTGTGACAGGGCATCACACTCGGTGATGCTTGGAGAATGCCTCATTTGGGGTCATGCAGAATAAACTACGTCCAGAAAGGGGTGCGTGTGTACCAGCTGTACCAGGCTCGTGGAGACAAGTTTTAAGAAAAAATTATCCCAGATGGACAGTAGATTAGACAGTAGAAGTTACAGAACTGTTGTATCCAGGCGCTTGAATTCTGAACTAGCGTCAAGAATGACTGACTGAAGGGGACTGAGGCTCGCTGGGAAGTCTGTGTCCGGAAGGAAAGGCATGGGGGGCGGGGGGTTAGAAGAGAGAGAGGGACCTCACCTTGGAGTTCTTGCCGCTGCTGCGGGCCGACTGCACGGAGTAGGAGCGCTGCACGCCTTGCTCGGGGGTGGAGGGGGATTTGTCGGAATGGTCGGAGCCCTTCTCCACCATGTTCTCACCCTCCGGGCACTGGGGGGTCGGCGAGCGGGAGCGCTTGCGCAGGACGGGCGAGCAGGCGGGGGTGCTCCGGTTCGAGTTACTGGCAGTGCTGGAAGGGGGGCAGGGGGGTGGAGCAAGAGAGAGGAGACACCGCCCTTAGCATCACCCTTTCATTGCCTCGCATGAACATCTCCGTGTCGGATAAACACCGGATCAAGTCACTGTGTACATTGCATGGCAACTGGCCCTTAGAACAAAGCCGCTGCGTGGACAGCATACGTATTTAAGCCCGTTATGCCCTCTTAACACCTTCATTGGTTGAACCCGTGTCCCGGAAAGCCAATAATCATGTTACGCGTGCCTTCGCTCTGCAACAAAGCCAACAACAAATACACTATAGTGCTTAATATGTCACGAAGGCTCCATTTCAGCGCGTTTTGCACTACCCAGAAAAAGGAAAAGACGAGGCAACAGTTCTAGCTGTTTCACAGAAACCTTCATTGCTAAAGAAAACTCAAAACTTAAAACAGACAAACGAAGACGTGAAATTGCGACAATCCTACTGTACATGAGATCCTATAAGACAGGGCTGTATTCCCATTAGTGTGTCTGCAGTGGCATGTCTCCAGCTCGAGGCCCAGCCAGGCTGTGATTCAGGGAAGCCACAGCTTGGCTTCCAAAGACATTAGAACTTCAGCTATGCTTGTCTCAGCTTCACTCTGCTAACATCTCACCTACCCGTAAAGATGGAAGCATCGTGTAAAGCACTAGACTGTCAGGGGATAACCCTCGGTCCCCAGAAGTCCATTACAGCTCATTAACGGGACGCTTAACAGTTCACAAAAATGTTGAAAAACATTTAGTGGTATTTAAATTCTACATAACGACTGTCCAGCATTTTAGAGGACCTCTTTCCTCTTTCCTAAAGGGCCCGTCAGGGTAAATTGGGTAAAAATAAACCATTAAATCAAGCACAGGGACAAGGAACCAGCAGCAGTGTGTGCAGTAACATTTATTTATTTAGCAGACACCTCTGCGCAAAGCGCAGGTAGGGTCAGCCAGTGTCCCTGGAGCAAGTGGGGTTAGGGGCCCTGCTCAAGGGCACAGACCATGACATCACTTCATCAGGCGAGGGATTTCGACTCGCGACCTTCGGATCACTAACCCACAGGGCCACACGCCGCCCCCGTTTCAGCCCCGGCTAAGAGGGCACTTAACAGATCAGAGCGTCCAGTCGAACGCTTGACCGGACACTAAAGAGGGATGCAGGCAGGCACCCATCCGACACTGGTGCTCTCCGGTGCCGCGCGGCTAATGCTAATATGCGCTCCGGCTAATGCGCGCTCCCACTAATGTGTGCTCCCACCAGCATGGACAAACGGCAAATTGGTATTTATAAATAAATAAATCGCAAGGGGAAAGAGGAGACACGTGAGAATCAGAGGAAACAGCTGTCACGCGGTGGGGAGCGACTCCGCCCCCCCCGTCCTGCCCTCCGATCTGCTCTCACCTCTCTCCCTTCCTCCTGGAAGCCCCCCCCCACCCCCACCGCCACCCCCAATGTCCTCCTGCCCAGTTTTCGCTGGGGCCACTGCCATTTATTTTGGCAATGTGTGCCCATCTGATAAAAAGAGTGGCGCACAGTGCCAGGTGCTGGTGGTGTGTGTGTGTGTGTGTGTGGGGGGGGGGGGGGCAGCACCGTGCCGTGGAGGTCTCTTGTTGTGCTGCCGCGTGATCGCTCCCCCCGCCCCCCGAAAGCCGCTGTGTCCCGGCTGTCCTTGTTTGCTCGCTCTGCCTTGAACAAAGGGCTGCGGACCCAACTCGGCTCTTTCGCCTATGAGGTGCTGTCACTCTACACGCCGTTGTGTAACTGCTGACGTCACGTCACGCCGATCCCCCCGGCCTCCCGGAGTCGGCTGCGTTACTCTGCAATTTCACCCCCCCCCCAACACAAATCAATTGCAGACCGGAATAAAGTTCATCTGGGAGCCTGAGCAGTGGAAGCGTGCACCGTGCGGTCGGCTTCTCAGTGGGGTCTGCTGCTGGCTTCCCATTTCCTGGAGGTTTTTTTTTTTTTTGTTTTTAACCACAGCAACACATGATTTGAAATTTTCTTGTGTTTTATCCTTTCATTCACCGGTCAGAGATGTGCTCAGAGTCCCGGAAAACACGCCGCGCAGTAACAGCCACAATTAACAGCGTGCATAATTAATCAAGGGTCACCGTTAGCGAGTGACAAAGGGAGAAGGTGTTATCACACTCGTACCTGCGCCTCTGTGTTTGGGAGTCACGTTATGCTCTACACGCCGCGTTGCTCGCATGTTTAGAGACTCTCGCCTCTTTGGCTGATGGTTAAGTGCAGGAATAAGCACGTTAACACGCAAATAACGATCTCTGAGGTAGCCGCGACCTTACGGTGGCAGTGATGCTGCATCGCCATGCACCCAGAGGGCCCGCACGGGTGACCTCTGACTTTAAATGAAGGAGAACCCCCCACCCCTTCCCGAATAGTGCATGTGTGGGGTCCGCGCAAGCCATCTCAGTCCCGATGAGGGTGACGATGCCCCACACTGGGGTCACATACTTCTCAAACATCCGCAGCCTGCAGCCTGTAAAACATTCTGGGTGAACATCCATCCATCCATCCATCCATCTATCCATCCATCTGTCACTCATCTGTGTTTCTTAACAGCCTGTCAAATATCAACTCAGGGTACAGCCACGTAAAGGCAAGGAAAATAAAAAGGAATAAAAGTAAGGGCTCAGTCCCCTGTAAATGTGACGTTTATGACACAAATCGCTAGAAGGATTGAGAAAAAGAAGTAGAGAGGTTGAGACAAAAGAATCGGGTGACTGAAGCCCCACTAAATGGCGTGTAGTCTATACTAAAGACTATTCTAACTGGACTCATTTACATTTACAATAAATTTAAGGGGCTAACATTAGGGATAGTGAGGGATTAGGGATAGTTTGCATTTAATCATAATCATATTGACAAGCCAACAAATCAGTGACAGAACAGCTGCATTGCTGTAAGTTAACAGCAGGTATTAAATGTTTTGCATCTGCAGTGTATGAGGATGAAGCTGAAAACGAAACATCGGAAACTGTGCCATAAGATAGATGTTAGTTTAGTTGATGTCACCAATGCGGGTATCAACGTCAAATGGATGACCTCTAAAAGCCCCAATGCTTTCTGGGACTCCAGGAAAATTGTTGGCTCTCGGGCAAAGTGATATTTTCCTTCGCAACACAAGAACCAGTCGCGTAAACCAGAGGAGCGAGAAATGGGATGCATTAATGGACAAAAAGGCACGCGATGTGCAGAACATGGCCTGGAGTTCAGTGAAAATGGACACGTCTCCATGGCAACCTGCTCTCTAGGGACCGGGATACATCGCTAGGCAAACAGCTCCACGTGATTAAAAGACGTTACGTGCATGGAGGAGGAGAATGGTGCGCGGCACAGGTTCTGCCATTTCCCCACCAAATGTACATGGTCACATACAAGTACAGAGTATTACTGCGGAATGAGAGCCATGGCCTATTTACAATACACACAGACAGCTACTGACTCATAGCCATAGCATGACAGCCATGACCTGTCACCTGTTCCAGTCACTAGTCCATTACTATCCGTTATTCTTATTCTAATCAGGTCTGACCCCAAAGTGCACGTGTCAGGGTTAAGGTGGTGGCTTTCTAGCCCCACTGCGGTGCCTTCGAACCAGCATCACAGCCACACAAACTGTCAGGAGTGCCAAAGGCACTATGCAGAGTGAGTATAGAGATGAGTGTGTTCCTGCCGGACATGTGACACATGTAGCGATGCACTATACCCTGTGGTATTCCCGGCACACGTCACGGCACGCAGATGGACCCGGCCGTGCATGGGAACGCGCTCCTGAAGCTGCTGCTGGGCTTATCTGCTGTGCTTTCTGTGGCAAAACACACCATGGATAAGGGGCTAAAGAGTAGAGGGGGAATGGCGAGACCCTGCCGCCCCAGACTACCACCTCTAGCCGGCACTAGGAGAGCCTGTCACCCGGGACGGCGATCCCACACCAACAGGTCTCCGCCCACGCCTGTGCCGAAGGAAGGTGTCAGTGAACAGAACGTTCTGGGCATGTCACCTGCTTTCAGGTGGCCCACGGCGAACAGCCCAGCCGCGCCCACACTGGAACATCCGACAAGTAAACACAAGGTATCTCTCCGGCCGTGAGATGGAAACGGGTAGCAACACCGACACTCGTATTAAAATAGCGACATATAGAGGCGCGGTACAGCCATCACTGGACCCCCCCTCCCTGATTTTCAGCAGGCCACCCCCCCCTTCTCGAGCCCCCTACTGATGACACATCCCTACTGTACCCCGGGAAAAGCACTGCTCATACCCTTTCCTCTGAATTAGCCTTCTCTCAGCCAGCTTAGCGCTAATGCACACAGAGAGCTTGGACCAAAGCTCGTTGCTATGGACTCCCGGTAATGGAAGGGATTATATCGCCATGAGATCACCTGCAGAAGCGAGGGAATCAAATGCCGCCCCCCCTCCCCGGCCCTGGCCACCTTCACGCCCACGCTGGTGCATCCGCCGAGTGGATCAGTACTGACCTGGCAGCCATTGGGGGGGGGGGGCGATGGAATCGCTGCGATCAGCCTCAATCAGCCAGCTCCATTCATTCGGAGATATCAGTAGAAGGAGGGCGGGTGAGGAGGAGGAGGAGGAAGAGGAGGAGGTGGGGAGAGAGGAGGGGCAGCATCCCACTAGTGAAGAGCTCCATGTAGCGGTGATGGCGATGGCGTGTCACGGGCGCCGATGGCCTCTCGGCCTGGCCGTGCCTCCTTCAATCATCGCCCCGTCTTCTGCTGGCTGGGTCCTCTCTCTCCCTCCTTCGCTCCCCACCCCCCTTGCCTCGTGGGCTTCAGACCTGAAGGACCGCCCTACCCTAGCTAATGCCCCGTGTCTGGCCGCCACGCTCGCCTGCACGCTCCCGGCAGCGTCCGCGTACAGAAAGAGATGGAGCTGGCGTGAGCAGAGAGGAGAAGAGCGGAGAGCGAGAGCGCGAGAGAGTGAGGGAGAGCGAGAGGGAGGGGGGAGGGGGACCGAGCAAGAGCGGCAACACCGGCTGCCTCTCTGTGCAGCAGCTCCAGCCGGCCAGCCCGTCAATTATTCATGCGCTTCATGAATGAGGCAGCTGACATCACTGCCTCCCAGGCCATTCTACACCACCCCCCCAGACCTTAAATCACACCCTCTGGCATTGACACCACCCCCCCCAAAAAAAACATGCAAGACACACACACGCACTGCCGCAAACATGAACTACCTGTCCCACAATGCACCTGTGCAGAAATGCAGTCAAAATTAGCTACATACTACATATTGTAACTAGCGGCTTAGCAACAGTAACTTTTACTTAGTCATGGACCGACAGGCTATATATACTAAATCACATTATTATTTTATTATTTATCAGCAAGCATCTTTATCCTAAAGCAGTGTTTCCCAATCCAGTCCTCGGAAACCCATGTTTTTGCTCCCTGTACATTTCCTGAAGGGTTTCTAACAGACTTCACTGGAGTTTAAGGCTCAACTCCTTCCATAACTTTCAATATCGAGTTCATCTCTTTAACTACTACGCCCCACCGAGGGCCAGAGCTGCTAGTTTCCAAATAACCTGTCCCTAAACAGCTTGTACTGTACAACCACTTCAAAGCAGTGCTGTAACCGTGCTCAGGCAGTCATGTGCTCCCTGACTGCACATCTATAATGGCCGTCTGCGGTTCGTTAGATAACCGTGGAGTGGTAACAGCGATCACAGACACACAGCATAAGAAAATGACCAATGGGCTAAAAGCACCTTAGGCCACTAAGCAGACGCAAAGTCACTAAGAAGCTGAACCTTGGAATCCTGCCACTGGAACCAGCATGTTTTTGCCAGAACTTTTGAAAAATAGGAGACTCTTCTTGAGAGGAGCAAAGACCTCACCAGTAGAGGTCTAAACGGTCAACATTTCTAAATATTCATTGCAATAATATGATACCTGTAGCTATAAAGACAGATCCCAAGACTTATATATGAATGCAAGAAGGATGCAAGTTTAACATACACATACCATACATTTTATCATAAATTCTATATAGAAAAAAATCAAAGGAGAAATACCCAAAGTATAGTACAATAAACCCCACAAGTCATGAAATCCTACTTGCATCATTACAGGGTTCCAGACGCCACCAAAATGATGCCTATCTGTATGAAAATACCACGTAATGAACATATTTTAAAAAATTAGATAATGGGACACTTGCCCAGGGAATTTCATCAACATTATTACATTCTTTTCACACCCATATAACACATTTTAATATACGCTAAATAAGGCAAACTCCCTATTAATTGCACCTAAAATTACTCTCAGTTCCCATGGAGATGGGTACCTGTTGTATATGTGAACAAAACATAATACATATATATCGTCTAACTCCTTATTAGGGTCACTGGAGCCTATTTCATGCAAGATGGTCCATCGCAGGCCACACATTTAGTGATGCCAATTAGCCTGACAGCATGTCTTTAGAATATGCGAATTCCACACATGCACAAGCACAATCATTCATAGTCAATAATACCCAGCAGCTGGTTCCAGGTCACCTATTCTCCAGAGGTTTTTTTTCATCTGTTTTTTTTATCTGCTATATTAATTAGACAAAAAAAAAATCTGTAAGTTTCTTTCAAATGTGAAGTGAGCTTCACTGTCCTGTGCTCAACTGCTTAAAAATGTTCTTTTTCTGATACTCTAAAGAGAAGGAATATAAAAGCGAGAACCAGGAGATCTCGAGCTCTTCACCTGTCTACCTTCTCAGGGATTGCCCATATTGTGTTCTTGGGTGTGTGTGGGCACAGTATGTAGTGGATGCGAGTTTAAATGCCTCAGAAAAAAGCCACAGTATCCTCATCGCACCCCATCCCTCTTCTGTCACCGCTGTTGGTATGAATGTTTATTTCAGTTTACATCGGTTCCACCGTTATAGGTGCTACATTGCATAAGATGGAGCGAGGGGGGATACACAGTCTACCCTTAAAAAAGGCTCCTGTCTGTGGGACACTACTGTCCCTCTCAAGGCCCTTGTACAGAGCCAACACTCACTGGGGAAACACGTTGGCCAATGACAAAGAGCGACCTACTTTTTGACCTTTGCCCTCAGTGTCCAGTGTGATGAGGGGGGATTCCTGTGCCACCATGGCAACCGTGCCCTGAAAAGACCCCAGACCCTTCTGGGACTTGATGGCTATGTGTAGCATCACCATGGAGACTACGTGGTGGCAAACTGTCAGTCAGTTTTCTGAGACCGCCTTTCTCTGTGGTCTCCATGGAGATTTGGCACAGCATCCCCATGGGCCAGAGCAACAAAGAGCCACATGGCGATTGGAGAGACAGGAATCAAACGGTCCACAAAATAACAAGGACTGGGACAAGGTAGCAGTCACGGGCATCGCCATGGAGACACCTTCTCTGACAGAAGTCAATCAAAGGAGGAACTTGATAAGTGACAGGTAATGAGTTTCAAAATTAAATTAGGTCACAATGAGCTCAGAAAATTGATTATGACAAACCCATTACCAAAATAAAATAAAATAATAGTGTGGTTTTCATTCGCTCGTTACTTCGTCTGACCTTAGAGGTCCGCAAATTCTTAGGAATACATGACACCTTTTATACAAATGTTTTTCCCATGTAATCATATCTGACATTTCTCAGCCTGAATTTTGTTAGCCATTTTTGGGTTAATATTTTTTTGAGTGTTGAACATGGTAACATTTCACTTAAGGACTTAAGGCCATGTTTTAAGGACTTAGGTACTTAAGGCCATGAAACATGTTCATAACAAATAATCATGCATTCATAAAGCATTATAAACATAGCTATAAATATTTGTTAAAAGGCATAACACATTATAGCCATCTTTATTATGCATTATGAATCTTTCATGAAGCTCCCATCAATAATGCACTATAGATACCTTCATAATGCATTATGATGGCCGGTATGAGCATTAAGGATGCTTTGTGCTGCATTATAAAGGTATCTATAGTGCATCATAGATGAGAGCTTCACGAATTATAAGAACAGTTACTAGGCTTTGTGAATATAGGCTTCATAGGAAGTGTTACCATTTCTGCATGTGTTAGCATTTCTGGTTGCCCACTGCAGACTGTAAGCATTAACTTTTTTTAGAATTTTCTTTGTTAAGACCCAGAGGTTTTTGAAGAGTGCTCTCTGGATGTCACCCCAGAGGAGCTGTGAGTCTGTGAACCGTACCATAATGCACCACTCCCCAGTGACCGGAATGATTCCCTGCATGCAGAATCTCCAGTCAGCTGACCTAATCAAATGATGCCATGGGAAATCTTATGAGTATGTTAGTAGTATCAGTGCGACCGCTGGCTTTTTTTGGAAATTGTTTTTCTACATTAGCAGTACAAAACCATGTTTAATGTTAATGCTGGATTATGTCTGAACATGTATGCCTGTCCTGTGGTTAAGACTCTAAACACAAACATTCCTTGAGCTTAACCAAAAAGTTGGGGTGGGGGGGGGCGGAAACGAGGGTCACTTTCTGGGCATGGACAGGAAGCCGGCTTGCCAGGACCACAAAGCCCTCTGCGGGGGCGCGCTGGGCGGAAGTTCTCTGGTGCCAAGCGGAGGGATGAAGGCATAGGGGGGGAGTAGTCACGGCTGGTGGCCCCCAGCACCCCCCACCACCGCCACCCACTGCCTCTCGCAATGGGTATCCCAAAGTATCATATTGCCGGGCATAAGGAGGTGAATGCCAGGGTTTTCCCAGTGTAATCAATCACCGTTGACCAGTCGGAGGAAATAGATCAGTCATGGTGGTTTGGGTCTGTCCAAGCTGGACCGGCAGCCTGCCTCTAACCAGTGGGACTGGAAAACAGAGACGAGCACTCGTTAAGGGCCGAGGGCCTGCTAATGTCGGTATCATGCCCCACACGGTACCGCCTACCTCACTTTATTGCTGCGGCTGAATGCTTTCCTATCTGCTACAAACGTCAACATCACTTCTAAAGACGGAACTTGCCGGGAGACTGTGAAGGCTGTGGAGATGATTCAGAGCAGGGTCACTGGGCTGACTCTGCATTTGCGTGGAATGCTTCTGGGGGGATTGCAAATATGGTTGCCCCTTGTTCACCATCCACACTGTCACCCAGTCCCTTTCTGCAGTCTCTGAACAACGACCACCAAAGTCCAAGTTGAGCCAAATCCCCCCAAAAGCCCCCGCCCCCTGTCCCCTACTGGCACTATTGATAGCATTTACCTAATTCTGCACTATAAAACGCAGAGTTATAAATACCTAATTAATTAGGGTGAAATAAAGTGCCTTTGTGTTGCCATAGGCACAGCATGAGCACGAGACGGCAAGCCTGTACTCTTCTCGGAAACCAGCAGACAAGATCTGCTCCGTTCTGGACGCCACGTAAGCGTCACGCGCGCTTCACCCTGCTTTCCGACGCGGTCAGCCTCACGCATCTTTGCCCGTGGTCACCGCACTATTTTCTCTACATACTGGTTCATCACCAGCTTAATAGAAAGCTCCCAAGCGAAATAAAAGTCAAGTGATTCTTCATAGAATATCTGTATTACATAATAAAATGCGAGGTACGACGACTGTAGCACTGAATGAGAAGGCATGGAAAAGTGGCTGAATAAGTGTCCTACAGAAAACAGCGGCTGGTGAATTAAACAAGTCACATGTTATGTGTAGCGTGCAGTTATATTGGTCATACTGTGTTACTTGCGTGCTAAATTTATAATGAGCAGACCAGAAAATGGTTAAAAGGGAATGCAACAGGCCACCTCATTTTCACCTCGGAATCTCACAGTGCTTCAATGGGTTGGCCCGTGCGGCCCGCAGATCTCGGTGGAGTTTAACAGGCTGGGGGGTAGGGGCGGGGCCACGGGATGGAAGGGTGTCACGGCTGTGAAACAGCACTGACCCTGATACAAAGCAGTGCGCCCTGTCTGTCCACCTGGACACACAGGTCAGTGGTGTGCTGTATGCCGCTGCGTATGTGTCTATCTACCGCGCACTGCCCACATCGCTGCAACGCACCTCGTCACAGACACACGGAAAACATGTAATTATTACTACATCTTAGGGGCTGCTTTGCCATTAAGCTCTTTGAATGAGAAGCAGCGGCTGTCTGACACAGAGGTACTTAAAAACATCATAAAAGATCAGAGCTTGCTGCATGTTGGACGCATTACTTGGTTCAGGATGTGGCGTGTTAATGCTTGTTTGCCTTACCAGGACACCCCCCCCCCCCCACCAAAGTAGACGTGGAGATACAGTAATAGGGTAGCATCAGAAAAGGCATTCTGCTCGTCGTGCTCGGAGAGGATGAGCCGGTACTAATGGACGGCTTTCTGCACATTTTTACTTGTTTTGTTTTCCATTAAGGGAAAGTCGCCCGCTCACCCCCTGTTCTTTGCAGCAGGCTGCGCCGTTGTCCGTTCTCTGTTTACTGAAGGTTGCGACCACAGCTGGTGGACCAATTATCACAGGGGACTTCGCGTTTGTCATCCGTCCAATGGGCAACTGGCAGCGGCTTTCCAATGAAATGTGGTCTGATTCCATGTGGGGTCATATGACAGCCACGACCTGGGCTCCACCTCCTGGCCACATGGGTGGGGAAATAAACAAGATAAAACCTTGTGCCCTATTCTTCACCCCGTCTCTGTGTCACCGCGACTAGAACATGTGGTTAGAAGGCAGGCGGATGGACGGACGGACGGACGGATGGATGGAAAAGAAAAAATGGGGTCAAAGCCGACAGCTTGGTTACCATGATCGTGCCGTGTCAGGCGAGCCTAATTCTGGGTGATCGTGATGAAGTGCCGGCCCCATCTGCAGAGCCAGAGCTCTGGAGACTCCTGACTTAATTTTGAGCTGCAACCTGTTAAAAATGATCTGCTCTCCGGAGATTTTTAAAAGGCGAGTAAATCCACAGTCGCAAAAGGCTGTCTGGCGGTCTGACTTGACATCGTTATCATGTACGTGCCTGGCTTACCTTCAGAAAAGGCTACCCAAACTCAAAGAAGGAATATGGTCCTTAATTCACATACCCCCGAGTGAGGACAGTGTGGTCAGAGAGCGGGGCTCAGTGGGCTAGAATACCGTGCCAGTGATCGGAAGGTTGAAAATCCCACAGTCAGTAGAGTGATTTCCACCAATGGGCCCTTGAATAAGGCCCTTAACTCCCAATCACTCCAGGGACTGGCTGAGCCTGCTTTGGATAAAAACATCTACTAAATAAAAATGTATGCATGTGACCACCAGTTTCTATATAATGAGGCCCACACAGCAGTTTAGGCAGGCCATATAAGGCAGAATTGGCCAATCTTATACAAAAAGCTGTTGTGTATGGTTTTCATTGCAACTCCCTAATCAGAGGACTGATTAGCTGAAGAGTTCTCACACCTGGGTTTGAACAGCTGACCTAAAGGTTATACTGAAAACCGGCTGACGCACTTCCCTTTCTGTGGCACGCGTTAAATCCTCACCAAACTTTATGCTGCCTGTAAACACCCACCCATCATTGAATCCCGGCCAATCACTGTGGCAGACACGCCCCCACCTCCAGGAAACGAGTGACACTACAGACACAAGTGCTGCTCTGTGCTCATTCATCTTTCAAATGAATGACACAGTCTTGGGGGGGGGGGGGGGTTTACAAAAAAGAGCCGTCGAAGAATCAGAAAGTGTCCCTCCAGCATCCCCAAAGGTTGTTGCAGTAAGGCCACAAGCTGTCGCATGCCGTGGGCATTGCAGCCCATCGCTGCGTGTGCATGTCGCATATTTTATAGATCCCCAGCAGTGGCATCTCCTGGGACTTGAACCTTTTCCATCACATGGAGATGTGCTGAAGGGTCAAATGGGGTAAAACACGGGAATATCGGCACTCTCACTTGGGATACAGAAACAGAAGCTATTCAAAGAAAAGAAAAACTTTCACTGCATCTTTTCAGTGAAGCACCAACAGCAAGCAAGCAAGGTCCCATGCACAGTTAAAGAAAACAGACAGCTAATGTTTTAATCCATGATGTTAGGGGGAAATGTAGCCTAGTTATAGCATCGGGAGGCCATGTAAACATTTAGCCTGTCCGGCCTTTGTCTCTCACCTAAAGAAAATGCAACACAGCTCTTAATATGACAAAAGCACGGACTGGGACTAGGGAGTGAAGTGGAAAGCCTCCCCAAGCCACAGAAACTGCAGCACTGCACTCGCTGTCCACCCAGAAACAGTTCTGGCAGAACAGAGCCCTGTGTACTACCAGCTGCCGGAGAGGCCTGGCGAGCTGAGTCACCACCGGGGCGACCGCGTTGCCCACCGCACAGTCCAGCGCACTGAAATCAATACAAGTCCAAGGTGACGCGAACCAGCACAGCGGCCAAACCGGCGGAACGATGCTGCAGCCTAAACGCGCCGGCCGCACCGGTCCGCGCCGGCGGGGGGAGGGGTCACTTTAAAACAGCGGCCGCCCGCGGGACGCCTGGCTTCGCCTCGCTGGAAACGAGAGCGCCTAATTTGGCTGTTCCCATTACGCGCGGTGGGTCAAGAGCGTCCCGGTGCACGCAGACACCCGAGCGGCGGTTAATGTGAGGCGTGAGAGCCGCGGCTATTAGTTAGCAGCCGGAGTGGCGTCCAGAGAAAGGGATACTGGGGGGGGGGGGGTGAGAAACCAGAGGGGGATGTGGGGCTGCACCCTGAGTGGCTTCAGCTTTCCCGCGGCAAGCACACTAAGCCACCACTAAAAATACAAAGTCGCCAGTGTCATGGGGGATGGGGGGATTGGGCACCTAGACATCCGATGGCTATAGGGCTACCTTACTTCCTGGCCGGCATGTGACCTGCCTCTGTTTGGGTAAGCTGGACAGGCCGGGAACAAACAGTCCAGAGCAGAACAGATGGGGAGTTTGGGGGTGGGGGGGGGGGTGGACAAGCAGGAGGCAGAGAATTCACGCGCACGCCAGGACGATTTTCACGAGCGAAGGCTGAGCGGTGGTGCCAGTGGCCGCGGATGTGGACGGCTCTTACCAGGAGAGCTTGAAGCCCTTCATCAGTGCGGTGAGGAGGGTCCGATGGCCATAGTGTCTGCTCCGCGCTCATTCCATGGCATGCCGGTAGCGAGCGGTGGGGGAATGTCCGGCGAGGCTCTCCGCGCCCCCCCCCCCGCCCGCCGCCAACGGTGCCCGACCCGGCGGCCCGGCCAGCTTCACAGGGGCCCAGCCGCACCGCGCTGGCTGCTGCCGTGTGGAGCAGAAGTGTGCGCCGGCGGCCGCTCGCTCACTCTTTCTCCTCGCTCGCTCCCTCTCTCTCTCTCGTTGCAGATAAATGTCTGGGCTGCACTCGCCGGTCTCCCGTCCCCACTGAGCATGCTCAGCTCTGCCCAGCCTCCTCCCCGCCCCCCTTTTCTCCTCCTCCTCTCCCTGCTGCTGTCTGTTTCCGGAAGATGCCTCTTGCTGCAGTGGGCACGCAGAGAGTGGGGGCGGGAGGCGGGCCGCTGGTGGTCTGTGGCTGCTTGTTAGGGATCCTCGTTAGAGATCCCTGTTAGGCATCCTGCCGGCACTGGACTCCATGGGTAATCGATGCTAGCACAGGCCCCCGTTAATCCTTTAATACAGGTGAGAGTAAGTATAGGGCAGAGCGCATATGCTGGCGAAGGTCTGTGCATGAATGTGGGTTTTGCTACCCTGGGGGGGGG
>JAODKL010000101.1:567127-591046 GCA_026780765.1 Petrocephalus schoutedeni | reverse complement strand
ATGGAAACCTGTCTTTCCTGTTTACAATAAAATCCCCAGCTAAAAATAGTTTCTAAAACGGGTATAATACTTTACACCCAGTTAAAACAGCTGGATATTTTGAGGTTAGACAACAAACTTGTTAGGATATATAAATGTAACTGAAAAACGCAGCCGAGATTCGAACCTGTGACCCTACGGGTAACAAACCCTAAAAACATCCCCATTTATGAGACCGCTATGCTGCCTCTCAGAGCTAAATGCCGCCCCCGCTTGCCTGTGTTCGACATCTAACACAGAATAAAGGCACCCCCCGGCAGCCCCCCAAACCCCCACAGGCCCCTGCAATCCGAGATCTCCTGACGCAGCACTCCACACCTGTCCCGCATCACAGTTCCTTCTCCTCCGTACACAGCAACGACACGACGCCACAAGCTGGGGGCGTTTAAAAAAAAAAAAAAAATCCAAAAACCAATCTGCAAATTTACAGAATTTCATTAAGGGTGCTTAATTAGCACCTAAAAGAATAAAACAGAATGTGTACCCAGCAGGTGATGAGCATGTCCGATATCGTTCTTACGGCGGACGGAACGGCAGCAATCGCAGGCATGAGCGATAGGCATTTTCTATTTTTCCACAGTGGAACGTGCAGCTATTATCAGCCCGGAGAGGAGCGGTGGCTGGTGAAACCAAGCCAGCTGGGTGAGATCATCTTAACGCTCGGATGACCTGCGGCTTGGCACACAACCAATCTCTCTCTCTCTCTCTCTCCCTCCACGTCAGAACTGCTGCGAGAAGCTTAAGCTCCCTCTCCGGCCTGCAGTCACAGACGGACACAATGGGACAAATGACGAATTAAAAATTAAAACTGCAAAATACGACGAAAAGGTCACTCCGTTGTCGGCCCATATTGACACGGTAGGACGGCGGTATAAAAGGCGCCGAGGCTTGCCTCACGATGGTCTTCATCACCACCACTCGCCCTTGCTTGCCAATCAGTCACTCTCAAGCAGCAGTCTGCCTTGGATCTGGGCTAATCGACATCCCCAAAGAGATTTCGGCTAAACCTCCTGTCTAGCCGGATAAAAGATGGCCATTATCCCAGAAAAAAAAGCAACAACATGATTGCACCATCAGTAAGATCCCTCTTGTTGGCCTGCAAAAATATGCCTCTATCACGGTACCCTGCTTAGACCTTAGCTCCGTACAGAAGACCTCTGCTTTGAGCTGAAATTAAGTGCGAGTATGTTAGAATTCTTACACCATTCCTTTTGTCAAGATTTAAAAATGACATATAAGACTATGACAAACAGAAATAATTAAATGATGTAAAGATATGTTGCTTGAGTGATAGATAAATTAGGTGCCAGAAGTAGTTAGGGGAGTGATTTAAGAATCTGAGCTTAACACCAACAAGTTGTGACAAAATGCTTCTCTGCTAATCTAATTCAGGGCATATGGAAATCAGGGCGGGGCTTAAACGGTAATTCTCCCTGGCAGCTGAGAGACAGCCTCCACCGGTGTGCGGTGGGAAAACGGTGCTGAACGGACAGCTCCCAGATAGAGTGAGTGGGCACGTGGCTCAGGGTGCACAAACTGCGGGGAATAACTGCAATTTAAAGAAGTGCAGACAGCCAGTCTCAGGTGCGTAATAATAAACGCAATATTCTTTAACATCATAACAATTAAACAGCAAAGATCAGCAGCTTTTAAAATTTAACGGCAGTGCCTAGAAATGCAAATACCTCGATAAGTTTTGCTGTGAACATTAAACAGTTTCCTTAACACTGATATCCAGCTGTCAGATATTACCCACGAGCCCCTGCTGGTTAGCACAGTACTATGAACCAAATAGATCTATGACCAATAATCGTATTTCCCCCTCTCTGTGAAATGACTTCCTGCTAAATGCAGTTTTATCCACAGCTAAGTTATTAAACTGGGATGGGAGGATATGGCTTTTTTTAGGAAGGCATCCCTGCTGTGTCAGCAAGACAATGCTGACCAACACAGAAAGGTGTAAAAGGATCATTAAATATGTACCTGTAAATATAATGTAACCCCCCCCCCCCCCCACACTGGTACAGACTATTTATACCATGTGACTGTCAGGCTGCTGCCTGGTATGTGATGCTTTCCGTTTCCTCCCCGTTGTTTCCCTTTGGAAGACTCTCCAGGACAGCACTGAGCACTGAGGACCCCGCAGCATCAAGGTTCCGGATTTACCAGCTATTTTTAGCGCCACATCAGTTGACAATAGCTAGCGAATGGGGGGCTAGGGATGAAAATCAGGTGACCTGAGCTGCAGTCAGGCTAGTTTGCCATCTAAGGATTGGAGGGGTGGAGCTGATGCTTGCTAATCCCTCCTGATCCAGTCCTGCTCAGTGATTGGGCAGTCCCACTCCGGTTCGTCCCCTCTGCTGCAAATCGGCCCGCCCCCCAGCTGATACGATTGGACGATCCCTGCCTATCACATGCCTGCTGCAAATACTTGCTCATTCACTCTGGCAAATGAAGCACAGAAGAAATTAGGCCCTAGAATGAGGGAGACAGATGCTGGGCTTTAACCCTTACCAAAAAATGCAGCCCCATCTGAAATGCTGTGTGCTGATCTGCGTGCCTCCCCCCCACCCCCACAGATCCAGTAGGCCAAACAGAAGCGCTCTGGAATACCCTGGGAATAAGCAAGCTGGCTGGAAACAGGGCTATAGTGTACAAAATAAACCAGCAAAGATGTATATTCACAGAATTAGACACTGTCACTGCGACCTTTCCGGGGTGCAGGGATGTGCTGGAAAAAGCCAAGAGCCCAAACAAAAAAGAGTGACTCACGACCCCTGCAGGCACGCGGGCACAAACTGCGGATGAGCTCCTGGCACAACTGTACACCTTATAATCAAGCTGTACAAGGACCGCAGAGATAGGAGCTTTTCTATAAATCACATTTTTGGAAGAACGAAGAGAGTGGTTATTCCTCTGCTTCATGAGGATGCCCTTTCCCCAGCCCACATTTGTCACTCGACGATTCCCCGTGACCCATTTACTCTAGAACTTTTTGTCTTTTTTGCAAAAGAAACCCTTTATCTCACTTAACAAATGTGACATATGCACAATCAGAATTTGTGAGCAGCTGCAAAATTGTCGCATCCGGGTCAGACAGACGTCTCCTTCCCGCTCGGGTATATTATGGGTTTCCGGCCCCTTCTACGCACTATGGATTATGGTACAGTAACATCTGTGACTCTGGAAGTCCTCCTCTCACCCACCATACGGCAAGCCACACCATGGCATAACATTATCAGATGGCTGGTCAGCAGATCTAGAAAGACATCAAAGTTACCATATTTGCCAAGTTAACGCTTCCGATTTGAAGGTCCGCCTCTCCTACTACTAAACTACGAGCTGCAATGAGGAAAATACATAAATACACTACTGAGTTTCCATGCTGCTTTTCCTTTGGTCCTCACAAGTATAGCAACACCTGTACACACATACACCCTAAATAAATTGAAGCTAAGTGCACATATATTAAAAACAGTCTTATAAAAACACTGCAGAGTTCTCTGCGGAAGTAAACAGGACAAACATGTACAAGGACTTCAACACCCAATGGTATCGCATGAGGGCTAAAAAAAGAACATTAAAAATCAAATGTACATTCACATTTTTAGCACATGCAGAACACGGCCGGAATTGAAGTTGTGTGTTATTTCTCAGCTGATGGGAACTTCTGTTTCATAACACTGCTGACCTTCCCGCCCTCAAATAAGATGAAATGATACTTCATGGCAAAAAGGATAGTGGTTGCGGGGGGTGTTGGACATGGGTACACTGATCTGTCCTCGTTTTCTTTTGGTTGGGCACAGGTTTTAGGCTCCGGTAGCGCAGTTCATATTTTTGAATGCTGTTTAAAGTGCCACCTCCACAGAAACATTCATGTTCTTTAACTAGTGGTGCAGTGATGTGGAGATTTTAGCTGATTCTGATGACTGATGTATTTTTGTCTAACTTACGACACAGACAACCGATACCGATAAGCCTTCACCAGTTTGGCTTCGCGGGATTCCTTCCAGCGCAGGAGCAGCATGTGAAGCAGCAAGTGAAGCTGACTCCGGGCTTTATGTTCTGGAGAGGCACCCACCCCCAGAACACAGAAAGCAGCTCCATACCAATCCATAGCTACATAATCAGGCGAAAACTCCTGTAACTGACCAGCTGACCAAGAAAGCCTTGTACTACTAACTTCCAAATTCTGAAAATTTGGTTTGTGAGATCTATCGCTTTCATCCATCACTCAATAAAACAAAGTACTTTTTTGTAGGAGCACGCGTGATGTTCTTTATTTAATCCTTTAAAGGTACTAATGAATTTTGTACACAAAAAATGTACAATGGGTTTCAAAGTTTAGGAGTATGTTCAATATACTATATTATCCAAATAAAAATGAAGGCTGCATTACTTATGCATTTTTATTGGTTTTGTTCCACCATTGCTGTTGATTTATTATATTTATTTTTTTACATAAGTATACGTCTAAGGTCTCTTTTGGGGTCTCCGTAGCTCTTTGACATACCCAGAAGAGGTGGGACACCTGCATGTCTGGTGCATCAACCCAGGGCATTGCTAAACCGCAGACCAAATGTATCACACATCGCATAACATTGCACAAGTCCTCCCCTCCTACCACAACCAGGGTTGCCATGGAGACTACTGGGGCCTATTGCTTCCAAAGTTAGATTTATTTTTATTTATTTTGATTAAATTCTTTATTTCTTCCATGAAAGCCACATGAGGAATTTTTCCCCAGAAGAGGGAGAACCACAACCACTAACCACTAACATTAACACTAAACTCCAATCAAAGCACACATCAGTGGCTGTAGTCGGCCTCCACTAACATTAACGCTAAATTCCCATCAAAGGACATAACCGCGCCTAAGGTCGGCCTCCGCTAACATTAACGTTAAACTCCAATCAAAGGACATAACCGCGCCTATGGTCGGCCTCCGCTAACATTAACGTTAAACTCCAATCAAAGGACATAACCGCGCCTATGGTCGGCCTCCGCTAACATTAACGTTAAACTCCAATCAAAGGACTTATCCGTGCCTGTGGTCGGCCTCCGCTAACATTAACGTTAAACTCCAATCAAAGGACTTATCCGTGCCTGTGGTCGGCCTCTGCTAACATTAACGCTAAACTCCAATCAAAGGATGCATCTGTGCTGGCACTTACTTCCTCTTTCTTGCATTTAATAGTTTCACACATAGCCACATTGATTTTAACCTACATAAATCACTGAACTTTAGTAGGAACTGATATAGCGCAAGAGACTTTGAAAAACTTTTATTTGCAGCTGTATTTACAAGTATTGAGATGGTGCAATGGATAGCACTGTCATATCAAGCTTCTGTAATTATTCAAATCACTCAAATCCAATCCCTGCTCTGTACATGGGGTGTATGTGTTTTGCGAGTCCCGATGGGCATGTCCCCCTGCCTTGTGTCCCATATTCTTAGACAGACTCCAGGAAGATGGATGATGCCTATGAAAACTGACAGTATATCTACAATAATCCCAAACAAATACATCAGGCCACTCATACAGTGGTCGCTAACTCAGCGGGATGGGGCGACACTGCGCTCGCGGGTGATTGGAGGCCATCGATCCACTGGGCAATTCTGACAAGGCGCCGAGTCACTGGCCCTGGTAACACAAGCCGGAAAAAACGGTTCTGCTCCCCGAGCCTGTGAAACAGGAGGAGCTGGACAGGCACGTGTCTCTGCGTAGAGTGCATCAATCAGTGCAGAGTGCTCCCTCTGGTGGCAGCTCTCAGTATCCTTAATCAATTTTGTCCATAGTGGCCTAAATTTTTCCTATTGAACAAATAGTACAAGAATCACTCAAGGAATCTGAGCAAACAGTCATTACAAGCCCCTGTTTGTAAATCTAGTTGAATGCATGGCAGTCAGAACTGACATAAATAGAGCCATAGCTCGATGTCAAATGTACCTGTGTTTTATAGTTCTGTTTATGACACCTGCAGTGTAATGAATATATACTGGTGTAACCTGCCTGTGTTCTTTTACCTGTGTTCTGTACTACCTTTGGACTGCCAGTAGCTCCATCCATTCAAAAACAGCAGAGCTAGTGTATTTAATTTAACTGGCACCAGGGCTTTACCTGCCCAGTGACTGCCCCATGCCATCTCCCCGAGACAGGACAGCGTCATCATGCCCTAGGACTGCCATCGACCTGCACCGATGGACCAGGTCAGTCTCAGTACGGCTGAGGAACCCAAAGACAAAATTTTGGCTCTTCCGTCCCGGCGGACTTCTGCCACCAAGCCATCCGGCTGTGGTTCCTGCAGCGGCAGGCTGACAACCAAAAGAAGTAGACCCTTTGTTCAGAGATTTTACATTGAATTAGCCCTGGAAAAAGCTTTTTCTTCCACATGGCTGCATCTCGAAAGGGGGAAGAAAAATCCCCCATCCATCCGGCCTGTGTACACAGGTTATTTCTGTGTATCATGTTATTTCAAGAGATTCGCACTTGTCACAGCACGCAGCAAAATCGGGAACAAGAAGCGAACTAGGAAACTCACAATGCGTCATTAATTACATTATTCCACCCCCACAAACCCACTGGCATTACAAGATACTGTCAGCTTTTTAAGGTTATTTGCTAAACAGGCAAATATTCACCAACACTCACCCATCCATCCATTGCCAATGAAAACTTACCCAATTAGTCTAACGTACAAAGATGGCACACAAAGACCCATCGTCATGCCTCTACTCATAATCCTGTAAGTGTGAATAAACAACTCTATCAGCTGAATCACCGTCTAACCCTTTAAAAGGTGATACACGTTTTCCCACACTGTGAGCATCAGTTTTTCAACATGGGACCAGTTTCTAGGTACCCCTACAGGAAATGGAAAGTTAAAACTACCTGGAACCCATAGCCACAACATTCGTCGTTCCTGGCAAAGCTGACGAGCCATCTGTCTGGAACCCGAGTCACCACAACAAACTGCCCCCCGGTCGGAAGTGTCCTCAAGTCACCGGGTAGCTTTCTCACCTTTGCGGTCTCCATATCAGTTTCTTCCACTTCCTCTGCTTGTCCTAAAGAAGAGGGTCCAGAGACATGTCACTCAAGCTGCAGACGCTTGGGCTGCTGCTTCAACCAAACGGTGGTCAAGGCTGGGAATTAAGAAGTGAAGGGGGTTGCTATGTGGGACATCAGCCTAATGAATGTGCCCTAGGGTCAATGGTAGATGGACCAGCTACAATCTGCTCACTGGCTCTCTGTGGAGTTACAGCTGCTGTAGTATTAGCTAAAGCCCATCAGAAAAGCAGAGATATTCGACCGTAACTGATGGGAATGTCTGCTAAGGATACCCTTTAAGTGCTTTGCTTTCCTCAAGTGTCTAGCCTGTCAGTGCTGAGCGTATTTATTTTAATGAGATCCCATCGCCCAACCTCTCATGCAGATCTCCTGGCCACACAGCTGGACCAATGGGGGTTTGGGGGGGGGGGCAGACACAGATGGCCTTCCGTCATTGACACTAGCAAAAAATAAATAAGCCAATAAATAACAGGAAGGAGCCCAGCAGTAAAACCAGGAAGGTTCATAGGCAACTACAGTCCCTGCTGCTGTTTACAACAGCCCTGAGAATTTGAATTAAAGCTGCTCACATGGATCTCATTTAGAACCCCACTCAGTTTTCAGTGTTCTTTTCCCCCCACGTTCCCACTATCTCGTTGAGGAATTATCTTCACCAGCGTCAGACGCAGACTGAGTTCTTCGATGTGGAGTTTCCCACCTGACTGAGGTGAGGAAGAATGGAAGTGGGTTGTGTTTCTTGGTGCTCCCTGTTCAACTCTTCAAGGGTCCGGGTACTGGGTGGATAGAGTGGGGCCTTATCCAGACCAACTGCTTGTGACCTTCTTTAACTGTCTTGTTGCAGCAGGGCTAATAAGATTCCATGCCAATGGTGTCGTCAGGGAGATGACAGATGTGGGAGTGGCTTAGGAGAATGAGACGGAAACTGGCCCGAATGGGTGATAGTGGTGGTGTAATGAATCACTCTCAGCATGCCACATACACTTAGTCACCCCGGGACACTCAGGGGTGACTTGAAAGCAATCAGGTGCCCAACCTCTTCTAGACAAAAGGGCATGAACTTAAACAGAAGACGAGGGAAGCATCTACTTTGCTAAAACATCAGGTCCCCCACCCGTGCAGTAAAGGGCTGTCAAACAAAACACAGTGCCTACAGCTTAAACAATCCACTACTAACGCTAGTGCATTTACCCATGACTAGAATGCACATACATCTCACTCTCACCCCCACCCCGTACAAATATGGAGAAATTAATGAGTCCTGTGAAATACTTCGATTTCAGCAAATATATCTGCTTGCATTGAGAAATCAGGAGGATATTTGCTGACATCAGCTGCTGTCTGCAATGTGACCTCGCTGTATTGATGTTCTCCGGGAAAAGCGCTAAGAAGGAATGACCATATTCTGGATGTTCTTTGCAACAAATTGTGACCACTCTTGGCACTACTATCAAAAGTCACGCAGGACGACCCACATGTGTCATTGTAAGACACCTGGCTTTATATAACAGTACCCAAGTGCCATTAATTAGCAGAGAGACTGCAGAGCAGGCTCCAAATCCCAGCCCACAAGTGTGACAAGAGCCTTCATTACCCAGACCTGGGAAGAGGCCGCAGCACCGATGACCACATGTGTGGTTTTTTTGCTGGATACAGGGGGAAAGAATGACTGTGGCTAATTTAATTCACATTATTTCTGATTCTGTGTCCATTTCATTGCAAGTAAATTACTGTTATTGTAGGATGAAGGTGATCAGCAGTGTTGATGGCGTCTATGTCGAATAATTATCCGGCAGAGCTCAGCTAAGCAGCACTTCATGAAGCAGTACGACACAAATTCAAATGACGGTAACAAAGTAAAGTGGCAGAATTAGCTTGTCCTACACATGCAACGCATGACACTGGATATCTGTGCTACTCACAGCATAACGCACTACTGACTTTTTCTCAAAACAAAGTCGTAACTGAGCCCAACAGTCAAAGAAACTTGGACTGAATTAAGAGAAAGTGGGTAAACAAAAGAATAACCAAAGAGATAAAAAAATAAAATACCGGCAGACTGAACACCTGACCTTATGTTGGTGCATTGTGAACAGAAAGAGACCATCCTGTCTTCTTGGATGACTCTCATGACCAGAGCCCAGTGACCCGCTGGTTCTCTTTGGATATTTCTTGCAAGTGGGCTTGCTAGGTTACGCCGGACTGGTGTACACACTCTCCTGCCAGCAGGATGCGCAGGTCCAAGGATGGGGGCGACGTCTGCTGAGCCCCGTACCTCAGATAGATCTTCTGGCGACCCGTCCTTACAGACGTGAGGGTCCTGGGCAGTTAGCAATGACGAGTACAAAAGGGAAAAGGCGTGTGTGTGTGTGTGTCTGAGTGAGCACAATCCCCTGCCAGGGTAGCGGGGCTGAGCTTCACTCCGCACCCTCCGTCTCCTCAATGCTGTCCCCTAGCTGCACTCTTGGCCCGGGTCCCTCTGCTGCGGGAGGCGGGACCTCTTCCGCCGCACCTGAGTGGGATGGGAAAGCGCTGGCCGTTTCCACCCCAGAGCAGGCCTGGCGAAAAGCCTCCGCACGTCGCTGCCTCGGCTTATGCAAACGATCAGCCTCCTTTGGGAGAGACTCCTGCGTCAACTCCATGTGCCGCCATCAATAAAAGTCCCTGGCTGGAGGTCAACACATAAGTCCCACAGCGCGGTTTGGTCGGTATAACGCGGCGACTAACGCCATACTGACTCCTCAGCTACTGGATCCTGGGATGCCCAGAGACAGCTCTGGCAGAGCTGCGGGTCGGTCGGCGACACGCTGTAGACTAAATGGCTTTTTGAGGCGAGCCGAACGCTGGACACCGCAGGTGTACAGATCAGATGAACCTTAACCGAATGACAGCAGACTTCGGCGAGTAAGGTGTTCCAGGAAGGTCTCCGTGCGACACGAAGGGGTAACGCTGAGCCATAACTACAGACTGCCTCAAGGCCCCGCTGGGTCCAATGCTCACGTCCGGATCGGGCAAACTCCTGGGTCTTGGGGTTCTCAAGCTCGGCTCTCCCGTGATTTGGAAAAAGAGGATCTGTGCCGGGACCATCTGAGCTGAGAGAGGACTTCCTTTTTGCTGTCCTCCTCCTACTCTCTCTCTCTCACACACACACACGCACACACTCTGTGCTCCCCCCTCTCTCTCTCGCTCTCTCACACACACACACTCTCTGCTCCCCTCTCTCTCTCTCTCTCACACACACTCTGTGCTCCCCTCTCTCTCTCTCTCACACACTCTGTGCTCCCCTCTCTCTCTCTCACACACACACACACACACTCTCTGCTCCCCTCTCTCTCGCTCTCTCTCTCTCGCTCTCTCTCTCTCGCTCTCTCTCTCTCTCAGACATTGCTCCCCCCCCCAATTTTTCCTGCCTCAGTCTGCTGTTTCTGCAGCTCAACACAGAACCCTTTCTGCCACTCCTCTTCCGGGCGATTCAGCACTTCTGGAAGTCGAACGTGTGCACACATACCGTGTTTAACGCGCCCCCCCCCCCCCACCCCGCCTCCCTGCGACCTCTCACCATCCCAGCTCTCAGCTGTGAGCCCACACCCCTGCACCAACCTTGCCATCACCAACATAATCATCATGATCACCATCTCCACTGTATATTATTTCATAATGGCAAATGTGCCAGCACATACCTCCCATCATTTAAACGACCAGCAAAACGAAACACGCACTCGCTCCAGGGGGAATCGCGAGAATATATGGAGGTGAAAGACAACTCCAAATAGGATCACCATACAACTGTGCACGACTTGCCCAAACCAAGACCTGAGCTGGGTCCTCACCTTGCTCACCCGATCTGAGAGGTGGCTCTGCCCTGAGCACTCGGTCACACTGCTCGTTATTGATTTGGGAGTTCAGGTTTCCCGCTGCCCGTCCTGGGGGGAGGGGTCAGTGAAAATGCCGGGTCGGGTTCTGCTGACTCTTCCGACCTAGACGGCATGCACCGAGGCGGGGTAATATGGCCCAGGGACAGGGAACCGTGCCCCAGGAACTGGGGAAAGGCGCACGGATACTGGGAGAGCGGGGAACAAAGGGAACTCATGCTCTGAAGCTGGTTAATGGACCACGGACAGTGGACTCCCAAACCTGATAGCACAAGGCCCTCTGAATACACACACAACTGAGGAATAACTAAAAATAACAAGGATAAACATATAGACAAAACTGCCACTATTAATTATTCTTTCATGCAGCATATAAAATTAGCCACGTTTCCTGTGATCTTGACAGACACAAAACAAAAATATATAAATACAAAGTAGTATATATGCATAAAAACAAAATTTCTACAAAGTAAATGCTCATACAAGCTAGAATATAACATGCATTCTGCAATATGTACTGGGGAATGCACTAGAATACTACTATAAATGCACTCAGAACTGTAATGTCTTTGTTTCCCCCAGAATAATACAAAGGTTAAACCCTGACTGTGACTTCAAACCCTATGACCTTTGCCTCCATAATTTACCACGGTCTCTGCTGGCGAGAGGACAGCCAGGCCATGTGGGAAGGCTGCTGCCCCCTGTTATTGCCCGCAGCAAAGGTACGGAGCCTCGTTATCTTAGAATAAGGACTGAACATTAACACACCTTAGTGGCACATAGTGGCCCCGAGTGATGGTTCAAAACAATTATGTATTAAACGAGTTGCTGGGAACAATTTTCATTAATGAACTCAATGAATATACCCTGGTTTGGCACTAATATATCGTCATGTGAAGTAAGCTAACTGTTCTACAGCTTCTTGGGAGCTGACGCAAACCATATCCCGTAGTTGCAGGTCAAACAGAGCAGCAGCGCACGTATGAGCAAATGGAGAAGCTCCAAAGTTCAGCTAAGGATTTCCTGTGATTCGAGCTCCTGAGGTGCGGGCTCTGAAATAGAAAGAACAGCTAAACGTAGGGGGGGTGTGTGTTTCTGATTGGCGCCTCAAACAGTGTGAGTCACCCATGAAAGAGGAGAAATGGCTTCCCACGACGGGTGACTCAACTGGGAGAAAGCAGGTAGAGGGCCCCGGAGCTCTCCCAAGCACACATCAGCCAGCCCACCTCTCGCTTCAATTTACACCCCCCTGAAAATAAGCCCCGGGTGAATTGGACAAGTAGTCCTCACCAGCTGTGTTGAGCCTTTGGCGTTTAGTAATTAATCATCTGAGAGATGCTGCAACTGACTGAAAACCAAAACAGAGTGAATAATCACGCTAAAATATTAGAGGATTACACATTCTATAGTGAAAAATTCCCTCACCCCTCTCTACAATATACAAAAATTAAAGCCATTTAGATTATTATTAATAGTATAATTTTTAGTAAATTGTTAAAGACCTAACTTAGCTAGCCTTTAAGGAAAGTGTATACACAGGGATACACAATGCAAACTGACAAAGCCCTAATATAGCTAACAAAGACCATATAACATTTGCTGAGCATCGGCTTCAACATTGCTGATGCATCAGTGCAAGGTCAGATAGGCATGTTTCGAAAAATAATACAACTTTCTCATTAATCATTCAGCCTTTGTCTGAACTTTCCACGTATGCCATGCAGGTGACTCATAATCCATTGCTGGCACCATTACAGTAAGTGGACTAACTGGCAGAAAAAAAATCATGATTAAAATAAAAAAAAAAAAGGCAAACATTTTCAAAATAGCCGGACATGTCATGCGACACAGTCAAATCAAAGCGAGGACTGAAAACGCCAATGCACAACACAGGTAAACACTAGAATCGCACGTTGTGTTCTGTGACCTGTGCATCAGCACTCATGGCTTATTTCCATATATGTGTGTAACACAGGGATTTGCAATGCAAGCCTTCTACAGTGAGATGTTCCAGGATCTAAAAGCGGACCTGCATTTCCATTTGTCTCCTTGAGGAAGAGGCACCCACAATGCACTGCTCAGGTGTAGCATCGCACTTCAAATCAGTGTGGAGGAAAGGAACATATCAGAGCCCGGAACGTCCTCGCAGTTTGTGCAGTGAACACAACAGTTGAGAGAGATGTCCCATGACTAACTTACCAATTTTTTTCTTCAATTCATTGAGGAGAAAAAAGAAAAAAAAAATGCTCAGCAGACGTGTAGATACAGCTCCATTCCCCCCGGAATACAGGACAGCGGGTGGCAAAGACCTGCCGCCTGGCTGGCTGGCCAAACTAAAACAGGGGCAAAGCCAGATCCCAATCCTGTGCCCGTGGACAGAGCCGCATTTGTGCCGCGCATCGGTTTGTCCAGTAAAAGCAAACAATGGCATTCCGTGGCCCACGGCTACCATGCGCAGACCGGCCTTCCAAAATGCGAGACTCTTTCGGGATTCCGGGAGCAGACAAAGCGCCGGCCGGCTCATGTGTGGGGGTGGTGGTGAGGGGGGGGCACTGGGGGGTCGGGGGGGCGACTCATTCCTCATGCCCATCCAGGACCCCGATAACGGTCAGAGACACAGCCCGAGGAAGGAACGTGGACTCACCTGAACTTTTCCACTCCGCTCTCAGACCTGCAAGGAACCAAAATGCACTAATTAGCTGGAGGCCATTTCCTTCCACCACCCGAGGTGGGAGCTGGTTAAAAATAAACCAAAAAAAAAAAAAACATTCAGTAGGAATCCCAAACAGAAGGCAGAGATGGAAAATTACCTGGCCTCCCTTACTAAATATCTACCTATTACAGACTGCCAATATTGTAACCTCGGATAATTTACTCAGTTATTTTACCATGAAATAACTGCTTAACGTGGAACGTTTCCATTTATTTTTCCTCAGTTTGGACATCTAAAACAAAAAAAATCTAAAAGTCTTCTTTCTTCTTGGCTTTCCTCCAATTTACAATAATAAAAAATCTATGACTGGTCAGTTTTCGCCCAGACTAGGGTGGGGCAAGGCCATGACTGGTTGGGCCAGGAAGGCCGGGCCTGGTACCCACGTCAAAGCGTCTATGTGCGACAGTGATTAATCACCAGGACACTGAGCCACTCAGACCGGGATTAAAGGAGAGCGTTTGGCCACCTGATTAGCACATCATGACATTTTATGACATAAGTAAGTAAGTAAGTTTATTTATATAGCACATTTTAAAGCAGGAGCGACATGGATCTCGAAAACTGGCACCAACACAACGTGCCCCCTCGATCGTTACTCCTAGCTGGCCTGCCCACCTCAAACGCGAGCAGGAAGCCGTTTCATCGAGAGGTGCCGCGGCAAACGCTGTGTCGGAGACAGCAGCCCTCCCCGTGCCCGAAGGGGAGGGAACGTGACCGAGCTCGTTCACGAGGCCCCGCTGACGATCATCATCCCCGGCTGTCAGCATGCGTCCCAGCACAATAGGCCGCTTACGCACATCGGGGGACCGAATGACCCGTGGGAGGCGGGGGTAATCACGGGTGTGCCAGGGGACGGAGGTGACCGAGTGCTCTGGGAGCAACCCCCCCACCATCCCACCCACACACACACACACACACACACACACGTACGCGCACAGACGTAGACAGGGACACAGCAAAATGTAAAATGAACAATCCCTTCACTGCACAATCAGATATTACAATGTCATGCACAAAAATGAGCTGAGGTCATATTTTCATGAGACCCACTAATTTCTAGCCTTTGCGTCCCATCCAGAGTGCCCTCTACCTCAAGCTCCGTACCTCCCGGGATAGGTCTTACTGTGTCCCTGCGATTATGGAAGAAGGATGGATAAATGAATGGCTCCTGTTTTCAAGGCTGAGACTGATGCCATGTCAGTTCATAGTTCTTGTGTGGAGGGGCTGGTCGCGAGTTTCAAGTCCGACCTGTAGACTGACCTAGGACCCCACAGCACCCCATCTGGGCTTTCTCCGCCCCATGTGGCCCGGAACGGCCCACTTCTGTTGCATTTGAACTTCAGGCTGAAACCTGTCCCGAATGTCAAGACTGCACCTTGCACCCACACCCGGTGGGCCCCTGGCTTTGGACCTCCGACGGAGGGCGGATGGATTTCATCCGCAGCGGGCCCATCACTCCTGGCTGTCCTAAATTCAATGGACCTCATCCAGTCTACTGGCTTGGTAGGTAACCCACACGTGGGATAATTAATGCAATTATAGGGGAGGGACATGCCAACTGTGAGTCATCATCATTTCAGGTTCTTGGGTGAAGCCGTGGCAGTCTCCCCCTAGGAAAAACTAGATGATAACCCAGATATACAGCTGAAGGGAAACCTCAAAGAGGGCCCACAGGTAAACCTTTACTCTCCATGCCTTAGGAAACTCCTCCAATCACCTTTAAGTAACTGAGGACATACCCATAAGGAGGACATCATTACAGCAGAGAAAGAGCCTTACCCCTGTTCAATGATTAATGAAACTTACTGTTTTGGAATATTATAAGGTATGACTATAACATACGAAGTGGAGTCGTTATCAAGTCCCAGTAAGGGCTGGCTATTGAACCTTTGAGTTAGGTGCTCGACTTAAACCAAGCTGAAGAAAAGGGAAATTCATATTTGAATGCAGTCATGTAACTCAGCAGATAAAAACTAGAATCTAGACTTACTCTCTGCTCCATTGTAACATTATAACTCATAAATAGAGTTTTCCGAATATAAGGCCCATCCATACTACAGCAGCTCTGCATGGGACGTCAGCTCCCATTTTCTCTCCTCGGATCTGATACTGGCAAAAATACTTCAAGTCTATCTGTGCTGCTAAAGCGAAGCTGGAGGGCTTCTTAAGGGCTCCAAATACCACTCTGCCGAATCCGGCTCGTCTCACCTCTTAGAGACCTGTCCCCCCACGCACCTGGACATGCTGGCATGGTGCTAGGATACTGAGAGAGGCCCGCTTTCTCGCGACACAGGCTCTTGATCACGCACTCGGAACTACATGCTGATCGCAGCGCGTCTCTGTGCGGGATGCAGATGGTGCGTTACGGCAACGGAACGGGGGTGCGCTGCACATGCCATGGGAAACGTTTCCCCTCGTGCTTGTCATTGCTCCTCCTCGTTTAAAAGAGGGGGGGGGGGCAATCAACACACATAATGAGCAGGAAGTCTCAAGGCAGGGCTGGGTTGCACATCTAGCTGCACTGGCATGTATAGATCTATGTCGCGCCGAAAGACAGGCAGCGGAGGACGGCCATGCGTATAGATATACACAAAAAGGCAGAACTGTTACCTGCAGAGGAAACATGACATTCTACACCTTCAACGTCCAGGTACAGAATGCTCGAATTGGAGAGGGAGCGGGCGAAGGGAATGAAAAAAAAGGGGGTAAAAAAAAAGGGTAGAGGACAGGAAGTCACAGGTGACGGAGTCCGCGGAGCAAATCGGAGCCGGCGGCGTTGCCGGGCTGAGCCATGGCAGCCTCTGTCCAGACGGCACCCGGTGACCTTTTTCCAGGCTATCGTGTGTCTGGAGATCAGGGGAGGAAAAACGATGCTCTATAGGAGGATGCGGAGAGATCTAAGGGAGGAGGAGGAGAGAGAGAGAGAGAGAACGGAGTATGGAGAGGGCGAGCGGGCGGATGGCAGGACTCTCACAGACAGCCTCGGCGACATCCACCTCCTCTGCTGTCCATCCCCTGCCTGATGCACGGCTGCACCTCTCTGTCTCTAAGCCGCATCATTTGCCGAGATGCTCCCAGGGGAGACTCGGGATCCGTCCGTCCGCCGCTCCCGTTACGCGCGCCGCCGGTGAGGAGGGACTGAGACAGCCTGCACCGTGCACGGAGCCTTGACCTGGGGGCGTACGGGAATCCGTCTGCCGCGACACCGGCGTATCCCGGGTTAATTAAACCCGAGCCACGTCCCGGGCGCCTTGTCACCGCTAACCGGGGGGGGGGGGTTGGACCGCAGCCGCGTCACTCCGAGGGCGTTCTCGGCGCGCGTCCCGTAGCGCAGCGCTGCTGCTGCGTTAACCGAAACGGAGGAGCCGAAAGGAGACACGGGAAATGACAGCGGTTTGTACGGACCGAACCGGCTGGGCGTGCATGATAACGGAGATGCAGCGCGCGCCGAATCCCCGCCGACCTCGCGCTGCAGGCGCCCGGGCGCGCGCCACGCCCGCCGCCCGCCGGCACGAGCCACCAGGTGCAGAGAGACGCGCGAGCCTGCAGCGTGAAAATGCAGCTTTACGGCATCCAGACACACACACACACACCCCAACAAGGCACACGGACCCAGCACAGGAATGTAAAAAGCAACACAATGTGGAGAAAATGTTATTATATTTAATTATATTATACTCAAATTTCCAGACATTGAACAAATAATACTTCCATGCATCAAATACTCTAAGCACATTTAATGCATAATTAACCTGACAGAAAAGTGAAAACAATTAGTGAAAAGGGGCTGATGGTACAGAGTCACCTTCAACTCTTACGAAACCTAATGCTTGCAAAGTCTGTTTATTTATTCACTATTTTCTACTTTTTCTGGAGCCAGAACTGTTCTAGCTTGCCCTCTGATCCAAAACATTAGTGAATTTACTACAAAATGTCGGTATGGGGCAGCGAAACCTGCGTCACGCCCTCTTGTGGCAACAAAGCGGAATCACAATAAAAAGTTGCAAACCAAAATACATTTAAGTTAGAGGAGCTGTCATGAGGAATCTCTACCAGGGACAGCTGGTATTGAGGGCAGCTGTTATTGAAAATGGGGCTGCTTTTGGGCATGCTCCAAAAATCCAAAAATACAGTCAATGACTGTTTTTGTAACAACATCCAAAGGAACTGGCTTGATATTAAAAGATTTCAAAGAGAGTCCAAGAATGTACTTGTTTATAAGCTGTTAACTATATATAACTATATATTTTTTGTTACGTTTAATAAATATATATATATATATATATAGTTATTAAACGTAACAAAAAACAGTGCACAGATATACACTGTTTATCCCCAAAAGATTTTGCTGAAACGATCGACGTAATCTTTTCTGCTGTTTCATTATTAAAAGAGATAGAAACAATGTAATTAAATGTCATGCGGCCAGTTTACTGAACTGTCTTGGTCATCCAGTGGGGGGTGACACATTTATACACGTGTGCACAAGTCCACAGGCGCGCACACGCACAAACACACGCACATACGCGCACGCCGGCTACACTCACCTCTCTTCGCGAATGAAAGGAGTCAGGAACCGCATGGAATCGTCGTCATGACTACTCTGCTGGCTACTTTGCTGGCTGCTGTGGGACAGAGACGAAGGACAACGGTCAGTCGCTCTTGCGACGCACGGGGTTATCTGGCTATGACAGGACACCGCCACAACACAAAAATAAACAAACAAATAACATGAAAATAGTCCCCTGTTGCATGCATGACCACCAAACCCAATCGCATCAGCAAGCCGTATCGTCAAAGACTGCAATTTGCAATAATCTATCAGCTAAAGCTTAATTACCAGTGAAGCTTTGAGAAGGGATGCCAACCTTGACACTCCGGGCAAGGCTTACGAACCGCTTACCGCTTGGTTGAGAAGATGAAAAAAAAAACTCGTATTGTAGCTTGAAGATAATGTTAACTGAATCTTATGAAACCAAAACCTCTCACAAGAGGTCATAATCCAGAGCTCCCAGTCACCACATTAAACGCATTTTAAAGAGTCCCCACAAGGGGGCGCCAGAGACTCTGTAAGTCGCACGTCCATGCAGTGAAAGACCTGGGTAACTACCCCCCTAAAAAAAAAAAAATCCTAAGTTTGACAAAGCAAAACCCCCCAGAGATACAGACTGAAGTCCTGCTTTGGGGGAGCATGTTGCAAATACCCACAATGATAACCAGTCGGGAGTTTGACTACTGAAGTAATCTGTCATTAGGGGGAGCACTATTACTTAAAAATATTGCAATGCACTGTAGAAGCAAATACGTTTCATTTTAAGGTATGTGTGTGTGTGGAGGGGGGATGCAACCATATCATTACCCAATAATGTGTTTTAAATCAGTGAGTAAGTGGGGAGGGGCCACTCAGATTTCAAGTGGGGCCACACCCCTGTATGCCCCCCCCCGATACATTGGCATCCCACCCAGGGAGCATCCCAACCTTGCATGCCCCCCCCCCCCCAACACCCTGACCAAAATAAGCCACTGGAAGATGGATGGAGATATGTTTTAATAATCATCTACCCAATGAGATATTCATAGCAACTAGTGGTCCAATAAACAACCCCCCATCAGCACCAGTCAGTAACCCAGGTAGAAACTGCGTATACTTCTCCCTCACCAGGCCCTGACCCCAAATTCAACCTTTATGGAGCTTGGAGTAACACAGAATCACAGAGATGGTGCCTGCAGTTCAGCTGTATCCTAAAGGGCCACGTGTCTCCGTTCTGAAAAAGAATGAAATGTTCATGCTTACCGGAAAATTCATCAATCACACCTCCAGGTTTTTCCTAAATTTCCTATTTATTGTCTTTTTTTTGCGTCTGTAAATCGAGCACAAATATAATTTTTTTCCCTCCATCAATTTGACTTTGGAGGTTAGTGTGAAATTACTGAGTTTACTGCAGTGTTAAAAAAAACACATTCCACCTTTCCAAGAAATAATTAGTATTTTGGCCATATCCTAAGAGTTATTCCGGTTACGGACTTTCGGTTTCAGATTTCCCCAGAATCTAGGGTCAAATCCCAGTTCTATAAAAGTCTGGTTATATGCAGTCCATGGTTAAAAGATAACCAACACTTCTTACACTGTCCTTTACAACAAGCACATTTTAAAATCAGATCCACATGTGAAATTCCACCCTGCTTGTAAAATCAGTGCATTTTATGCCGAGATGACAACAAAAGGCTTGAATTTTGGCCATTTGCATTTTTGCCCAAATGCAAGCCAATTTGTTCTGTACAGCTTACTCAAACTAAAAGCTTTCTGATTATTTTTTTGTTAGTTTTCAATTAATTTCAATTGTCTATGCACGTGTGTGTGTGTGTATATATACATATATATATGTTTATATTACATCGTTTTGACGTTGTGGGGATCATTTTTAAGGTCCCCATAAAGATCTACGGATGCCATCAAAAAACTAAAAATGCCTAGTCTTTTATTTTGTTTTCCCCATAGAAGTAAATGGAGAGTCCCCACAAAGATATAATTACAACTGCTCGCGTGTGCGTGCGTGTACTCGTGTGCGTGCAGCCCTTCAGCAAAGCATGACCGAGATCTTGACAAGAGGCTACTGCTCCATTATTCACATCTCTTTTAAGAGTAATGAGTAATGAGTTTTAAGCACTTGTGCAGATGGAGCCTATTGCTGTTTAAGGGATGGGCCATAGTATTGAGGTGGGGGGAGGCAGTGCACCACATCGCCTCTGAACAGCATTTCCATGTGTGACTGGAGGAGAGAGTATCTGGTCACCCAAGTGGGCACCACTTTGCTCATTTTGCCAGAATGCCGCAGGGCCCAGAAGCCTGAATCTGGGTGTGCTGTCAGGGGGTGGAGGGTGCAGGGCAGGGCTTGTGCCAGGAATGGAGAGAAAAGATCCTTTCCCATTAGATTAACCAATCTGAACTTCACAGGAGAGAAAGAATAATCTCATTTCCACCCTGGCTGTCTCCTTCTGAGAGGCTCCTTCTGAAATATGGATGAGGCCGGGCCTCTGCAGCATGCACGCGGCGAAAAACAGCCCACGCTCCGCTTCCCCGACACAATTCCCCAGAGCACCACGGTCTACGTGACGTCCGGATGCTGGAGGAAAATACTTCTGCCGGATGCTGGAGGAAAGAATATACACGATACGGTGCACGATTTCATTCGAACAGTTATTTTGTCAAGTGCACCAACCCCAAAAAGCAATTACATGTGTAAATAAATTAATTACAGCCAGACCAGAAAGAAAGAAAAAGGAAAAGAAAAGAAATGAAAAGAGAAGAGAAGACAGGGGGGCAGGTCAGTGATTAATGCTGTGCCCTCACACCTGGGTTGTTCCTTGCCTTGCACCCTTTGCCTCTGAGATCGGCTCCGGACCTCCTGAGACCATGAATAGTACAAGTGGTTACAGATGACTGAATGGATGGATGGATAGATCCATAGGGAAAAAAAATATGAAGAGATTGCCCATCATGTTATTATCATTGATTCTTTTTTTCCACCATGAGAACTGGTTAGCCAGACGCGGGGCATTTATGATACAGGATGGCAGTTCACTGGCAGACACACACATCGAAATAAACACGCTAAGGTACATGTGCTAAGGTCAAATGGTCAACACTCCACGAGAGTCACGTTGTGCTGGACTGTGGAAGGGACCAGGGGAACCTGAGAGAGAACTCATGCAAACTCAGACAGAAAATGGGAGATAAGAGCCAGGGCTGGATTTGGGCCCATGATCCTGCCGACATGCAATAATCAGGAACAATTAAGATAAATCACCTTAATAACCCACACGGCAGTGACATTCTGGCTAGTAATAATCATCCTGGCTTTGTGCATTAAACAGAGAAGCTTAACATAAAATCCCCCAGACATGTTAATCTGAACAGAAAGCAACGGGAAACTCCAGCATTTCAAACCCCTGCACTATTTGGAGGGGAAACACAGAAAATCTGACCCAGCCTAAAACATCCGTATTCAAAAACAAAGCTATTTTACTAGCTGAACAATCTAAGCATGGCATTTATCAGGCAAGAACTTTTATGCAAAGACAGACACAACTGAGGAAGCAGGGTTAGACAGTCCCTGAAGCACCTGGGGTGGAGGGCCTCGCTCAGAGACCCAGTGGTGACATCACTCTCCCGACCACGGAATGCGAACTGGCGACCTTCCGATTAGAGGAACGGACTTCCAACCCAGAGCCACACACTGCCCGAATGAAGAGTCAATATCTGGTAACAGAAGTCTCCACATCACCAGGCCTAGTCATGGTTTGGGCTCCACCCTTGGCATTACTGACTCTTTTGCCTATTAATACACCAATAAGACACACAGCCAGCTTCCATTCTCTTAACGTTTTGCAACTTCTTTTGATACAGATGCAGCAATACAGAAGAAGATTTCTTCTCCCTCATCACATGCAATATTTCCGTATTTCTACCCATTTGATTTATAGTATAGTTTGATCCATAAAAACTATGAAACTTTAGGTTTCTTGATTAGTGAAAATGGTACATAAATCTTATATGCCAAGAGTTCCTCCTTCCACAGGGTTTACGTAGGACGGATGTAAAGCAACGATCCCACTCATTGTGCACATCAGGGGTACAGACAGGGCAGGGCAGGTGGTGCAATGGTTAGGGATGCAACCGCGTAACAGAAAGACTGCAGGTTCGAGTCCCCGACCCGCAAGTACTGCAGGGTTAAAGGCAGAAGACACATTTCATTGTCATGCACAGTGCTGTGGTATGTCAACAATGACAATTAATCACCCTTCAGATGGGAGATGCTGAAGGCGACTGAACAGCTTAGCTTTAGATAATAATCAGCTCGGTGGACTAGAGTCCTTGAGTACAGGCTGGCCCATCATTTCTCATAGTCAAATGATCCTGCCAAGAGGTGAAGAATCAACATAAATCAGATTAAATCAACCGCACTGACCCTTCAGTGGCGTCAGCATGGAATCTCATCGCAGGCATGGCACGCTCGCGGGACAGCGCCCGCTGTTCCGACAGCATTGCGGGGTACTCACACCATCACGGAGCTCTTCCTCTCCCGGAGAGCACTCGCTGCTCGGATACCAATCAAAAGCTAGGGACTTTAATTATTAATCCACGCTTCCCGATTACTCATTAACTTCGACATGGTTTGTACTATGGCTTCATAAACTTTTCAGAGAAGATGTGGGGAGGGCTGGCGATAGTGAGGGATCTTTCTGGGCCCTCTTCCCAGAAGGCTCCTGGGTATCGCACAAGGTCAGCTCTCTTTGGAATAGGCTGCCAAACGACTGAAAACAGCCAATAAAAGTGTATCGCTTCAGATGATGCCAGGCACCCAGCAGGGGATGAGACATACTGCTCCGCAAGGCCTTCAATGAAATTTTATTTAATCCCAAACCTGTATGAAAACATCAGCCTGCAAATCGTAACCCAACTATAAATTATACCACTACTGAACAAACGTAATTATTTGAGGCAAAGAATGCACTACATAACATAATCTAGCATGGTGACCAACGACGGGTGACTACAATTCTACAGTCAGACGGGGATTCCATACTGGGAGAAGTTATTTCATTGAGCTTCTAAAGTGAGGGAGAGTGACTTTATACAAGTGTACAAAACCAAGCCCAAATACCATTGTAATCTCAGAGCTGGATCAAGAGCACAGGACTACTTAGTCGAGCTCTAGTTTAGATTAGTCTATTTAGTGGTGGAGTTTACTAGCACTGCAGCAAATAAACAGTTTACAGTAATCCGGGACGGCACTAGATAAAAAGTAGCTGGTGGAGTTACCATTCAGCCAAACGTGCCGGGTATGGGTTGTACGATGTAGCTAGCTAGGGTTCCCACGATGGTAGCGCTTTCTGATGAGAATCACGCTTCCACCTTTGAGGCCGCGGCCTTCGCCCCGTGTAAGCGTTGACGTGGGGAGGCTACTGAAGCTAACAACTCTCGACACCAAACCACCAGAACTCAAAAGACACTGGCACACTGGTAAACAGGATGTTGACTTCACTGCATGGCAATGAGCACGGCCCCCAAGTCGGGGTTTGGGTGCGAGATGAAAACTCACACATAGGTAGTATCTTCCAGCCCCATTTTCACTGACAGATGGTGCAGTGCACGGTGGTGCAGTGGGTAGCACTGCCGCCTCACACCTCTGGGACCAGGGTTCGAATCCGGCCCAGTTCCATGTGT
>JAODKL010000101.1:515139-566287 GCA_026780765.1 Petrocephalus schoutedeni | reverse complement strand
CTGCCTCGTGCCCGTTGCTTCCGGGATAGGCTCCGGACCCCCCGCGACCCTGAACAGGATAAGCGGGTTGGAAAATGAATGGATGGATGGTGCAGTGCCCCCATAATAAACCCTACAACTAAGATTACCCGCAAGTGATCAACGGATAATCTCTCTCATAGGCCACATGCATCCACACTCACTCACACTCACACCCACACACGTGTCTTTGAGCAGAAATGATTTCTGCATGTCCTGGTGATTTTTCCACTGCTTAAAAACATGTCTCAGGCAAGATTCAGGTGTGGTTCCAGCAATCAAGGAAGCATGAGTTAACAAACGACATGAATTGAGGGGAACACCTCAATTCATCTTACCACTGACCCACCCCAGCGCTCCATCTTCACTCATATAGTTTCCCTTGATGCTACTGGATTGCTCATGGCAATTTTACTGAGGGCAGAATGAAAAAGGATTGGTTCAGAGAGATACCCAATCAGATATTGTGTCAGATGTCAGACTAACCAATCAGAAGTCTTGGACCCACCTCCTGAAGTTGCTTAGACCTACCTCCTACCTCCTCTACAGTCTCTACAATAATTTTTGTAGAACATTGTTTTGTAAATGAAACTCCCACAAGCTACTGGATTTCCCTTAGTAATGTACACTTACTTCCCACTAGACTTGCTTGGTCATATTTCAGTAGGTTTTCCCGATATCAGGTTCTGCAGCATTTTATTGTTCCTTTTCCCATAACTACTTCACACTCATCTCTGGTCATTCACTGGAAGCTCAGCCTAACAGCCCTGGTACCAATACTGGCTCCTTGACAGGCTATATGCTTGTGATGTATTATCTGCCTCACTTGCACACCGCTTTGTATAAAACTGTCTGCTAAACAAACAAAGTTAAATATACATATTTCAAAAGTTTCTCTTAACAAAAGGTCCTCGGTAACCCTGTGTCTGAACTACAGGAAGCAGTCATCCGTTATTCTGCAGAATAATTACGGCTGGGTTACAAATTACAGCTCTGCGACCGTACTCCCGGATATATCGGGACTGGCTCTGTGTTCCAGCTTCCGTTGCGAGACGAGGCGAAAAAGGCAGAAAGTGGAGGGCAGCTGTGACAAACAATGGCTGATGGGAAATAGGATTTGCACACCCCCCACCTCCCAAATGAAAATGTTTCACACTTTAAAACCCAATAACCTGGTGCCTTTCTGTAAGCGGGTTACTTAGTTAAGCTCCAGATGCAGATTTTCCAACTCTGATTACAGAGGGACAGAGCAGGCACACAGGGGCCGGTGTGCATGAGGCAGCCAGCTTTTCTGAAGCTGCTGTGAGACATGGATGCTGTTCCCAAGCCACCGGTCCCAAACAATTTCACCGAAAGCAGCCCCCCAATCGTTAACATCGTCGGGACGTGTGAAACCCAGACTATTTAAGAAAACAGAGCTTTAGCTCCATTGGTCCCACGCCCCCCCGCCACCCCCAGCCCACCAAATCAAGGCTGCCACTACCTAAATAAAACTGTATTATCCCAGGGGACCAAAGGCGTAGAAACATCATAAGCGTGTCATAAATCAGCACAGACGCCAGTGTTCAGAAGCCATAAGCATATCCATGATTATGTTGATGTTGGTTATGTCAATAACGTTCACCTCAATTACCATCTTTAAACACAAAAATCTTTACTTGCCGGTTAAAGGTCAAGCCTAGGTGCTGATGTAAGTTTGTCACATGGATGCAGAAAGCCAAAGGTCAGCTGACCCAGGGCACAACCTATCCTAACCTATCCCAAGTCCCACCTTCGCAACATCCTCACCAATGGGAGAGGGGAACTAAATCATGGAGCCTGAGCATCATGGTCTGTGTTAAGATCATGAATATTCAATAAGATATCCCCCTAAATCAGATGTGGGTCATCTGGGAAACACCCAGCTGGCTCACAGTGACGCTAAAAACCATAGTACAGGGAGCGGGACGTCATGATGCTCATTCTGAAGTAATTCCTGCGTGTTTCTGGTGCTGTAATGCCTCAGGAGGGCGGGATCCCGCTATGGCCCCTGCTAAGGGCAGCATGCCATACCGACCTGCTCTCACTGCCGTGCTCCTTCCTCTCTCGAACCTTCAGCCACTTCCTGAGCAGGAAGCGCTTGCGGCGGGGTGAGGCGCTGGGCGTGGAGCAGTTGGACCAGGGCGCATCCTCGTCGCTGGATGGCGTGATCTCGATGGATGGCAGCTGCAGGTACTCTTTGGAGCCGGAGCAGGCCCGCCGCATGGGGCCCGCCTCCGGGGCCTGGCAGTCGGCCTGCACGTTCTTGGTGCGTCGCATCTTGAAGCGGCGCCGGCGCAGGGTGGGCGTGGACGAGCAGGACCAGGCCGCCAGCCCGCCCTCTGGCCCGCCCCCGGGGCCCGCCCCACCTCCGTCGCAGTCCCCCAGCACCTGAACCTGGAGCGATGGCAATCGGAGCATCTCGGTCATGGCGCTGGGGGCTTCCCGACTCCCCCTCGGAGACGAGTCTCGTGGGGCAGGCGATCGATCCTTCCAGAGACACTCCTGCTGGCCGAGGTTCAGTCCGCTGAGGTTTCACCTTATTCTTTTGTGCTGGAGGGGGTTCAGGTCCGGCCCAGCCTCGCCCACCACTGCCTATCCTCAGGCTCCTGTACTGATGCTGCTCTCACATGGCGAGTTCGGCTCTTGCCGGCGGGCACGGAGGTTGCCGGGAAGGTGTCGCCGGGGCGGGCTGCCGGACGGCGCGGCAGAGAGTCCCAGGGAACGTGGTGAGGTTAGATAACAAAGAGGCCTTCTGTTCTCAGAGCAACAGATGAAACTGCTGGTGTGTAACAGGACGCCCGTCTCCCGGGAGTTGGAGGCAGAATTACACATACACACACACACACACACACACGCACACGCACACGCACACACACTCACAGGCAGGGGTCTCAGGACAGTGCAGCACAAGCAGGTGGCTTCCGAGAAGCCCCTCTCCTCTCACACACACACACACACACAGACTCCCTCAGAGCCTCCGGTGGTCCTCCTTTGAGCGGGCCTCCTCCTGCTGGGTAGCGGAGCTGCTGTCCTCTGCCTGGCCCTCCTGCCCGCAGCCTACGAGTCAGAGGGAGGTGACAGACTGTGCGACGGAGCGCTGACCCAGACACACGCACACGCATTGCGGCCATGCGACTCGCTGACACACAGACGGCCATTCGGCAAGCGCAGACTGGCAGATCGGGCTCGGCGGTGCACAAGAAAACAGACACACGCATGCAGGCAACATGGGCACACGCAAACAGGGACAGGGGCACGGGCACAAGTGACCCAGCACTCACTCCCCCAGGCTCTCCTGACTCTGTACGCAGCCCTTGAGCAATGATGGTGGGGGGGGGGGTGTTTGCAAGAAGACAGTAAATATATACTCCATGCAGGCAGACATAAATCAGTGGGGGGGCCTCACTTAGGGACCCCCGTATTCAGTCCGTGCCATGGACCACCCCAGCTCACACATAGCAAACCATACCTTCTAAAATTGGCACCAAAAACGTCCGTCTCCGACCTTCCAGCAGAGCTGCACTATAGATCAAAGTGAGCCACAGCCTATAGTCCATGAGCATTTCTATAACGTCTGAAGTGGAGCTGAACCGTGACACCCCGGGGGAAAGCAAAACTTTGGTTAACCTTTGACCCCTGGAGGGAAGTGGAGGCGGGGCCTGGAGGATTGGCATGCTCCAACATATAATCCCACCAATCACCACCAAGCCCAGAGAATCCAGAGCTGCCACACCTACTCCGGCACGCTTTTTTCTGAGACGTCAGTCCTTTAAAGGATTCAGAGCATTAGTGGCACATGACCCACGCTAGTGCCATCTTAGGGACATCATCTTAGATGACACCCTCCCCGTCCTGTTTGGCCTTTAAAGCTGATCACCTCCATCACCAAACTGCTACGAAGAGCCTTTCGCCAGCAAACACGGACTGTACTCTGGAGGGGTTAGTTCTTTCCATCCTTCATTTTCCATAACCACTCATCCTGTTCAGGGTCGCGGGGCGGGCCTGGAGCCTATCCCTCAGGCTACAGGCAGGGAACAACTCAGGATGGGGTGCCAGTCTAACGCGGGCCGCATTCATGCACCATTTGGATAGTTTTTTTTCTTTTTAAATGCCTGCCTTTTTAATGTCAAGGGTTATGTTTTTGGTCGAGTGACCTTATGACCGAATATAAATGGACACCGGAGCACTCAAAATAAGCAAAGAATTTCTTGCGTGATTTAACGAGCGAATCCGAGGAGAGCAAACGATCCTATCGGGAAGAGTGGGCAATACAGAGATTGAACATGGTGACTTCTGCCCTTTGCTGTGATTAGAGCCTGCAGCTGGAGGCCGGCGATTAAATATTTGACTTGGAGCAGTGCACACCAGGACGCTAGCTGCAGGCACTCGCGGGTCACAGGGGGAAGCAGCCCCCGCACTGCACAACATCGTACCGAGAACCGGCGACAGGTCCCATGGCGCCGGTTGGCAGATTCCCACGCCCGTGCCATCTGAAGTGGTTTTAGGTTCCTGTGCAGGCAGGAAGTAACTCTAAACTTGCCATCGGTGTTTCCTGGGTTGCTCGCCACCTTACGGATCTATTTGCATCGTGGCATTTCGGCATCGCCGTCTCCTACACCCGGAGTCCGGTATACTCTAACACATATGTGCACCACTGGAGTGTGCTAACATACACAGAATTCTATTTATAGAAGTTTAAACGCCTCGTCGCCTAATTCTGCTAAGTGAGAAGTACTCTAAGAGACGTAACGTCTGTTCTCTAAAAAAGGGGGACAAATCTTGTTAAATAAAGCTGGTTTTAGGTTTCACCTGGTACTTACAAAACTGTTGCATCTTTGCATGCTTGGGTCTCCTCGATGCCAAATCTGGGATTACACTAATGCTGATGGCATGAGTCACATGTGACCGGGCATAGTATCCGATGCAGTTGCCGTGGCGAATGTGAACTAAGTACAGTCCCTCTCTGGCTCGCTTCCATTCATGAGAATTAGGCCTGTCACTATTGATTATATCAATAATCGAATGATCTACAGATTAATCTGATGATTCACTGAGTAATCATTTATATATAATATGTATACTTAGCAATTGGAGCAGGGCCGGGTATAGACAACACATTGCACGGGTCAGTCACTCATACGGTCAATGTAGGCACTCCAATTCACTGAAGTTTAATGTTTTTGGGCAGTCAAAGGATATCGGCGTTTCTGCCAAAAAGTGGTGCAATGCGCAGGGCGACCGTGCAAGCTTCACACACACAAGGTGGCGGTGTGTGGTGGCAGGCTTGCATAAGGTGCCATGTCAGTATCGACACGCATTTCATACAAATGCAGCTGTCACAAGGCAAGGACTGCAAAAGCCTGCTGGGTACAAACTGTCAATAAGTCGCACTGAAACATTTTTACTCAGATACAGGAAACCAAACTTAGCGAGCATTGCAATTTTAATGATAGTTCCTTTTCAGCATTATCCAGTATAGGTCTGAAAAAAAAAAAAAAAAAAAATCAGTCTAAAGTTTACCATTGCTACTTTTTCATGAGCATTGCATATGATCTTTGAGATAATCATCTCAAGAAAATCACTTTCGGCCTTGCTGCTGGACTGATTCAAAGACTGTGTGGCACATTTGTGTGAAATTTAACACGAGTGAAAAACGAGTGAAGAGGAGAAAAGAACTGGTCGCAAAAAGACATTTGTATTCCTTTGTATGGAAATATTCCGTATTCCATAGGGACAATGATGAGCAAAGCCAGTGATTTGTGGGCACTGCTTTGTTTGCACAACTCAAGGCAATACCACCAACTTATTGGACACTCCGTTGGTAGATAAGTTCTATTTGGCTATAGAGTTAATTTTCAACTCCGACATATCCCAATGTAATTGTTTTCTAGTATCGTTCTACCCTATTCTAAACACACAATGTGTTGAGAAGAAAATAATTAATATTACATAATGTGTAAAATGATGCGGCTAAGCGGAGCTAACCATTTTAGCAGCAATTTTTTTGACAAATTATTTTGTCTGTTTTAATTCCTTTAAGTCAAAATGATGACAAAGACAGACTAGGTTACTTCAAGAGGCTAAATGGGACATGGCTATGGCTGACTTGGCATTATTGGGTAAGTCTAGCGACCCTGAACACCTTCCATTACGGCATATTCGCATTGCTGTCATGCCAAGTTCAGCCTTGCAATACCTGACAGCTGGCTGTATTCTCAGTCACCTTTAATGTAAAGCGCTTCCACACAAATGATACTTTCGCTCTTTATCTGGACCCTCATACTGCATGCGCCATCTTCCCACCGCCATACTGCCAAGAAATCGGAAATTTTAAAACTGAGTAAATCGAGTAATGGCGACAGCTGTAATGAGAATCCAGCCGGCAGGTTCGCCCCCATGCTGAGCCTTCACTTCCGGTTCCAGCTGACCCGGATAAGCCACGACAGGAGGCAGGACCCAAACACGAAGTCTCCCCTTGGAGGCACTGCTTGTAAACCTTTCTACGGTCACTTGGGATCATCTAACCTTCACCACAAGGGGGGTACCTAATATAACCATCTATATATATATACATAAATAAGAGTCTGGACATCAAGGAACTACGTCAAAATTAGCACAACATCTGCTCCTGCCTCTTGCGGGATTTTACCACATGTATTCCGCTTTGTTTTTAGGCAATTTCATAAGGCGGAGATGAAAGCTGATCTATGTGCTTCTGCATTTCCCCGTCCCACCATACCAGCCTTCCCCACCACTTATATATGCAGAAATGTCTAACAAACCCAACGTTTTGTGCTCTGATTGCGATCTGTGTCAGCATTAGGGCCATCTCAAGCCCATTTCCGCAGTTTCACTCAGTCTTCTGGGGTACTTTGATGCAGTCTTTATAAATAGCCTAATTTAATCCAGATAATACATTTGTTCTTTTTGAGGGAAAATTGGGCCTTCACATCCTCCCATGAAGACCAGAACGCACCGATAAATAATCTCATGCTATCAAAGATGATTACTGTAAATAGCTTGCTAATTGGATTTGCCCTCTGCCAGAACAATCTAGATGACCATCACTTTTGTTTCAGAGGCCAATCACAGTCCACAGAAAGTCAGCTCTGTTGTTTTCCTTCAGAGTGATTGGACGGCACCACAACAGGCAATGATGACAGCAGGGAGGAACTGAATTAAAGGACCTACTGAGAGGAGTCTGACGGTAAACAGGTCCACTTTATGATGGCACATTAAACTGGAGTAATTTGACTGTGGGGAATCACCAGCTTTAACTTATTGTAAATATGGCAAGGTCAGCAATGGAAAAAAATCACCATATACAGACTATATGACCTTAAATAGGCTGCCAATGGTCTTCAGGCAGTCAGGAGACATTGGTGCAACTTGTGTGCATTTCACACTGAACTTTTCTGTCTATGTTAAAAGGGGACTTGTAAACAGGAGCTAGTATTACATTTCAGTTAAAAGTTAGTAAGGAACGGTGAACTATAACATATCATCATGTTGAGCACTCTAGGTTTTAAATGAATCCTGGTCTAGTATTCAGATAGACAGTTATGTTGCTACAGCAACACAATTCTGAAAGATGGGTCTATATTAAACTGCTGTTACTTTAATCATATTGCACTACATGTTGTTAGTGTTGTGACTAGAATAAAATCAATAAAAGAAGAATAAATATCATGATACGGGGAATGAATTCACACTCCTTAACTGGGAATAAAGCTAATCATTAGCCAGGACTCGCGTGACCGCAGAAGCTAACACCAGTTAAAAATATATACTTGAATCTGCAGTTTGCAGTTTGACTTTGGGCTAGCTCATGCTACATTTGGAAGAAGCCTTTGCTGTTCATTAACCCAGCCCAGGTCAAACAGTAATATCATGCTGTGTGTTAATTCCCAGGGTGCAGTGCAGTGGTGCTTGCGTGCACAACAGGTACGTTTTGTGGTACATCTCACCATGTGTGGTGAGGAACATGCAAGCCAAGAGTATGATGTTGTGATTTCAGGAAACGCTGATGTGCACATTTGCTAAATGATGATTCAAACCAATTTCATAAAAAAACACATTCAGGAAACGGCAAATGCAAGCTTGTGTATTGACAAGTAAAAGCCACAGACTGAATATTACTGCAAAACTCCAACCTTTCTGTCCACACACAGTATAAACAAAACGAGAAACCACCTTTTTAACCCCCTGATCATGAACATTGTTTTTACATTTATTAATTTAGAAGATGCTTTTATCAAAAGTTATGTAAAGCAGAATCCGACCCTGGAGTGATTGGGGTTAAGTGCCTTGCTCAGGAGCCCAACAGTGACATCACTCTGCTCACCACGGGATTCGAACCAGTTACCATCACTTCATGGGCACTACCCCACTGAGATGAAATAATGATTTGGAGACACTATGAACGGCACTTTTTCAATCGGTTCACTGGAAAGGACGCACCATGTGCCAAAAAGCCATTACGCACTGTTTTGGTTACCATAGAATCCCTTTTGTTACAAGCAATGCATATTCATTCTGTTTTGATTTTTTGTTTTTGTTTTGCTTCTTGTGCAGAAGACTTACAGCTGGGTTTCAAAACGTCCGGAATGCCATGAATTAAAGGAAGGAAATGAGAAAGACAGTACATCAGTTCCACTCCATGGTTTATCCTGTATGCAGACGGGATCGGTTTGACTCCTGCGTATCCAGAGGTGACCCCCCAGTCTGTCAGAAATACCCATTACAATTCCAATCTGCACCCCCAAAACTATGAAATAACTGACTTGTCTTGTAAGTTAGTCATTACATTGCCTGACTCAGCACAGAGGATGTCTCAGAACAAGATATATGCCTTTTTGGAACAGAATTCATTCAAAAATAAAGTTTTGAACTGGAGAATAAATTGTAGCAGATTAATATATCCTGTAATACAGGAGTGTCCAATATGTCGATCGCGACTGACCAGTAGATCACAAAGGTAGTGCGGGTAGATCGCTCAAAATTTAGGAGGCAAGGAGCAATTTGAGTTAAGGGCTTTGCTCAGATTCCCAACTGTGATATCATTCTACTGATCACACGATTCGAGATGGTGACCTTCAGTTCCTTACCCACATAGCCAGACACCACAGGGTCCAGCAGCTCACACACAAGTCCTACATTCTGTATATAGGCAATTGATTAGTCTCAGCAGAGGCAGATGCTATCTTACATACAGACACACTAGATCTCAGCCACCAGAGGTCATTTCAGTTGAGCTCATTCCCAGCTTGCTCTAACATGATGACGTGTCACGGGGAACAGTCTTGGAGCCTTAAGTTTCTTGTTATAAACTTCTTATAAAAGTAAGTCTGGTGTCAGTGATCATTTGTGGCAGCCCCCGTGCTATTTCCAGCAACACACTTTATTGTCTGACCTTTCTCTAATTCACAGTTAAATCTTAAGGCTGTACTCTCCATGCACTTGGACACCTACACCCTTCACTTTGCTTCCCAAAAAGACACCTTTTCTAACCAATCCTATCTTGGCCACAGCTCCGGACCAGCAGACCGATACCACTGTGGCTGTGAAGCGTCACACTCCACCCCATCGGAAACAACGCGAACACAACAGCAAGCACATGTGCATTTGCCGTCTGAGGAGATAAGACAGCAATCAGCAGAGAGAGCTGGAATCTGAGGAGACCCAGGTCAGGTCGGACACCTGCTAAGCTTCATCAAAGGAAGGAGATCACATCCCACAAAGGCTTTGGGGATAGTGGGGGAGGGGGGGGGGTAAGATGCAAGCCCTTGGGAGTGGGGGGCTCCTGCGCCAGTGAGCCACCTGTTGTTCTTCACCGACTGTCAGGCCACTACCCAGACTAAGCATCACGTGGCAGCCGTGCATCAACAACAGATGGGAGAGGATTGGCTAACACATGCAACGTTGGTGAACTTACAGACCCACCCATTCCCAAGCCCTTTGCTCAAGCACCCTGCAAGAAGAGATCCACAGCTATATACTTCCACTAAATAATAATTAAAAGAAAGAAAACATTTGCTGGACATTTAATGGAAGGCCATTCCAATCTGCATGATTCAAAACTTTTGCACGTTTTTCCTTCTGTTTCACATATCTGGAAAGCAGAGGACTGATGCTGGAGCCTTTAACAATCAATTCCAATATAGTCGATTCAGATTCAGGCTGTGCAAGTATTATGCTAGCAAGATCAGTGCGTTTCCCTTTGTTTTCTAGTTATTTAACCCACAGGGCCCAGGATAAAACGATCAAAAACAATCAGATAAGTGCACTGAAAAAACCTAAATCATAATAAACATATCCCAGTACTTAAGAGCTGCTTGATGCTGTGCCCTAAATAAATTAGCATTCAGGGAATATTACCGAAGAGGAATCAGCCTGGCGAGCAATCTTGATCATCGTTTGTTAATCAACACTCACTTGTGTGAATAAAACCCTCAATCATCGTCAGCAGCATCATCATCATCAGCCTGGCCCGCGGCTTACTGATACGTAACGGGGAAGACGCAAGCAACAGCCCCGCCGTGTCATCTTTTGGCTAAAACGCAACACGGAGCGCCTTCCAAGTTCTTAAGTGTGAAACGGGGCATGGGAACAAGGCGGCATGATCAAGGTGCCGCAGCAACTTAAATGACCAAATAAACCCTGACACGTGGTACAGAAAGTCACATAATCAAACCAAAAGCAGTATAAACCATTTCAGTAATGGTTACTGTTGTGCGATGCTCCTTTCCAACATTGAGAAGTGCGAAAAGCTCAATAAACCAGTTGACAGCTGCAGGGCACAGAGAGAAACTAGGTTCTGTATGTGTTTTGGTTGTTTCGCACCGCAACCCATCAAAAGTATAAGCTGTCAGTATGATCACACCCTATTAAAGACGTCCAGCGGTGGGGAAAGAGCAAAACAACAGATCGATTTCCTACCTTTGCAGGTGTCCGGTGCAGACAACAGCCCGCGATTAGCGTAAAAGTCAAATTTTAGGTTCTCGGATATATTAGTTGACTAATTTTCTCTGCTTTCGGAAGGATGATTCACAAGCCGGCTCAGGGAGTTTTTACGAGTGATTTTAAAACGGCAATCGGTCCGCCTGACTTTGGTGTGAAACTAAAGAGGATTTATTACCAACTGCTTGGAGGCTCTTGGAAGTAACTTCCTTCCGTATCAAGCTTTAAGTTATGTTATTTTCTCAAGTTTAGGGCATCGCGCATTCCGGCAGATTCCGCCTGATTAATTATTCATGAGACGCTAGATTGACCCAAATGCGAGCAAATCGGAGGAGTGTTCCGGCTTCCTGGGGAGGCGCGGCTTGCATAATCTGGCCAATGGCGGCATCGTGCGGGCGGGCTGATGGAGTGCCGTTACATGGTGTCCATGCAATCACTGCGTCGGCTAGGAAGTCGGAGTGAGCAGACCACTACCCGGCGACCTATCAATAGAGAGGGGATGCGCAGCACAGGGGCAGCCCAGCTCTTAACCGTTTGTTTACTGTGATGCGCACACTTGTAAGACGCCTCTGCGAAGTCGGCGATGCTCCGCGACTTAAGTACGGCGTTGGACCACACAGAAATTATTATTCTACCAGATCCGTTTCCCTTCAGTGTACACCTCCCTATGGTCAAATGAGCATCTGTAATCACTGAATTCCGCAGTGTTGGAGCTCGGTTGGTAATGAGATTAACTGGCAATAGACATAACCTGTGACTTTAAGCGGTCCCTTACCAAATAAATACGTCAATGTACCGTATGTAGGAATACTAGCATGTTTTCAGGCATCATTTCCAAACAAACGCGATTTGCGTTCACTATGCTACGGCATAATTCACGCGCAGTTTTGTTAATCACATTTGTCCTTTACTGCCCACCGTACGGGTGCCAGTGGGACACCACGGTACTTGTTTAGTGTGACAGCAGGTATTTTGAAGATGGGCCAGCAGCAGCAGGTGCCATCAGGCTTGGCCCGATGGATCAGCTGCCCTCGGTCTGCACATGTCCTGTTGTCGGGAGAAGGAGCCTCCTTTTTGGTAGGACGATCGTGAATGAAGCCATATAGAAACAGAGCATCTGATCACACGAAAATGTGAAAATGAAAATTAAATATGCGGCACATAAGAGCTTGAATCACCTGACATTTTCTCTTGAACCTTAGACAAAACGATTATTCGTATTATTCTTCAGCCATTTAAATGTGGCCCTGTTAGGAAAAAAAAACTCATAGATCAAATAAAATGAAATCATCTCATCGTTTTTAAATAAACACGACCGACTGGTGCAATCTTGGTTTTGTCGGTGTCCAGGGCTTAAGCTCTTCAGGTATTCTAAAACGCACAAAAATAACGCCGCTCACTTCTTAATCGGGAAACGTTACGGCTTAAGGCTGGTTGTCTGCTTGTCTCAGTAGCAGCCAGGCCACGGCTAGGGCTTTTTGTGTGACTGGCTTCCTGGCATGGCCGATGCCCAGCAGACAGACACACAGAGGGCTTTCCGGAACCTGTCGCTGCTGTCACAGCAGCACACAGATGGCTGCATTTTACACCGAGGGCTCGGGAGGGGGTGAAAGCGACTTGTTTTTCTCTGAATCTGAAAGCAAATTTCACAGCTTGCTCTGCATGTTTAACACTTGTGTTTGTTTACTTTGTATGGTCTGTTTTGCCTCTACACTGTAGTAAGAAACTGTTAATGGAACACACTGCATCAGCTGTAACATGGAGTAGGGTTTCAGAGAGTGTTAGAGTGTAGTTTTGCTATAATTTAGTGCAGCATTGTTTCCAAACAGTAGATATGCAAACAGATGATAATACCTCATTTAATGAGGGTGTAATTTCTGATGCCTCTCTTGCTACTTTATTACTTTTTCAAGAATTTTCCCCTGGGATCAATAAAGCGTCTTATCTTAGTAGCATTTCCGTTTCTCTATCTGTACTGTAACATGTACTGTAGTTTGCTGTTAACTTTAAACAAATCATTGTAATTACCAGAGTTATGTGGCTGTATAACCACATAACCAGGCACCTGGTTATTGATTCACAGTTTTATTGGCACAGTTTCCGATCTGTCCAAAGAGTACAGTGTATCGTTAAGTGCTTCACCAACTTTAATTAATCATCTTATCTAGTTTGCATATATGAGGGTACGATTAGGGTATAAGATATTACATAAAAATATGATAAACTAGGTATTTGTAATGACAATTGAAGAGTGAATTTACAAAATTTGCTCCGTCCATTTTATTGTCATTGAGAGACGACCACGGATGACCTAAAAGTAGGTTTCCTAGTCATATGTTACAGTATCGGGAACCAAAACTCACTCCTCAAGTGATCCCATGAAGAGCTGTGGTTACATTTCTGCATTTACATTTAGAAACCTGGAGTCACCCCCTTGGGATGCAGCCACCAGACGACTCGGAAAGTATGAATAATGTTGATTAATCCTGGCCTCTTCCACACACAGGCCGAGGCCCTGACACGGCCCCGGAGGGCTGCCTGCCGCCCCACTGTTTGTTTCTGCTCCATCTCACGGCCGCGCTCTCTGGCGCGCTTCACACTTCCTTGTTTTAGCTCTCCCTAAAGGCCCTTACACATGCTGTGAGCAAATGGAGAAACACACCCTGGGTCTTCCACCCCTCTGTAGCTCTGCGGTAGGTGTCCCATGAGGTGATTGGGCTTCCTGATGGACACGGTTGCCAGGAACCCCTCATTCACTCATGTAGCCATTCTAATACAACAATCTGCAGCTTAATAATTATAATTAGGTATAGTAATCGCCACTTTTATTTATTAATAGGGTTAATCATATTCCAAACTTTTTCACATTTCTATGTTCATCACCATCCACCTTCCAACTGCTTATGCCAGTCTGGCTTGCAGGGGGGCATGGAGCCTATATCACATCGCAGGACACACCCACAGTCAAACACTAGGCACTCCGTAGGTATGTCTTTGGACTGTGGGAGGAAAACACAGTACCAAGGGGAAACCTATACAACAGCAAACATCAGACACTGGACAAGGGCAGGAGACCATGCCCCCCCCCCCACACCCCACCCCACCCCACCCCAGGCATAACCATCCTGATATCAGTCGTTACAGCAGATCATTAAATGTTTTCTGTGATCTCCATCAGTATGGGCAGAAATCCATATAGCATTTTAATTAGTGTGGTAAGCATTTTATGGAGTACAGTGTCGTACTGGTAGGTACACTATATTGCCGAAAGTATTGGGAAGCCTGCCTTTACACACACAGGAACTTTATTGACATCCCTTTCTTAATACATAGGCTTTAAGATGGAGCTGACCCACCCTTTGCAGCTACAAGAGCTTCAACTCTTCTGGGAAGGCTTTCCACAAGGTTTAGAAGTGTGTTTATGGGAATTTTCGACCATTCTTCCAGGAGAACACTGATGTTGGACCTGATGTATCAGGTTGAGGTCAGTGCTCATTGCAGGCCAGTCAAGTTCCTCTACACCAAACTCGCTAACCCATGTCTTTATAGACCTTGCTTTATGCACTAGTGCGCAGTCATGTTGAAACAGCAAGGGGCCATCCCCAAGCTGTTCCTGCAAAGTTGGGAGCATGGAATTGTCCAAAATGGCTTTGTATGCTGAAGCATTAAGTCTTCCTTTCACTGGAACCAAGGGGTCAAGCCCAACCCCTGAAAATCAACTGCACAGGTGGCATCCTATCATGGTACCATGCTTGAATTCACTGAGCTCCAGAGAGCAACCCACACTTTCACAAATGTTTGTAGAAGCAGTCTGCATGCCTTGGTGCTTGATTTTATACACCTGTTGCCATGGAAGAGATTGGAACACTTCAATTCAATGATTTGGAGGGGTGTCCCAATACAATTGGCAATAAAGTGTATGTCTGGAGTTAATGTTCAGATTAACAAATTAGTGGATATCCACTGACATCTAAGTGATTACATCCTTTCCTGCTCACTCCATAATCTGATAAGGGGTAAGGCCAGTCTCTTGGGTTGACTGCTATATCATTGCTCTTTATCGGATGGCCAGTTGAACACCTGATTCTGTACATGGCAACCCAGCTCATTGAAATTAGTTTTGTGTCTGGAGCTCTGCTGGAGGTAATGAAATGCCCCCAGTTGACCCTTTGTTACTCCCTCCCGGCGACGGAAATGGTGGATTCCAAATGGACCCTCTGCTTTTGCCCTTGGATGCTAAACGACAGAGTTGATGAGGAGGTCAGAGCTGATGGGCTTAATTAATGGCAGCAACTCTCAAATACTGACGGCGTACTCCACTGCCAACATGTCGTCCACTCAGTATCACCACCTTGCCACAAGCTTTTCAGCCGCGTTAGGTCACGGCCTCTTCTGCCATTCCACCTCTTTCTCCCACCCTCTGCGGAGGTCTAATTCATCTGCCTGTGCCATTAACAGCAGCAAAAATATCCAACCTCCTGGTGCGTTTACGCTGAGGGTGCGTATCTCCAAGGAGACAGCTAGAAGTTTCCATAACTGTATACCCAACAATCTGAGCTGAGACATGTCCCCCCTCCCCGAAACCTTCCAGACTGTGAACATACAGCTGGGTTTGCCAATACATGCTTTCAACTGGCATCAAGTCATAAGTCTTTATTAAAGGAGGTGGAGAAGATGCTGTACGTGGGTTTGTAGTGTGGGAAGCTATAGCAACAATTTCTCATGTGTGTGTGGGGAGGTAACCTCATTTCCAAGGAAACAGCTGTTATCTCTGCATAGCATTTTCTTGTTTTCATTACTACGCTGTCTCCGTGGAGAAATGCGCATAGTTAACCTCGAATACACAAGAAAGGTCCGGCTCTCACAAGGGCAGGCTTGACCGATAAAGCGCTTTGATACCACGCTCTGCTGGTACAGTGTTTCCGGTCTCTCACGCGAGTGCGTCAGCTGAAAGCAGATTCCCACACTTACTGTACACCCAGTGTAATTTGAACTCGGTACACCTAATTCAACCGTGGTATGGCGAGCACACATTCCATGTGGCTTTGTGTGGGTTTACAGGTTTTTGCAGTCTTTTTGAGGGCAAATGCTTTGAAGAAAAAAAAGAGGTTTTAAAATGTGAGGATGTTTTAATCAATTAAGAGCAGCAGCAAAAGGCCCCATATATAAAAGTGAAGTCCCAATTTCTTCACATTGAAAGTGGCAACCTACAGGAACAATGCCCAGTATACAGGATGGCCAGTCTGACCCCGGTGGTAAAACACTGCACATGATAGACCGAGCCGAGATGAGAGCACTGCACTGGTAGCTCCCTTCAAGGATCCTTCTTTGCTCTGATTGGTGAATGGAATCAGGTGATATGGGGATTAGACGAGGAGCCATTGTTGAGCCGAAAAAGGATGGGAATGAGTTAAACATCACACAAACTCAAGGGGGTTATTTGGGGGTGCCAGATTGGCCCTGGCATGTAAGAACAAGACAAATGACAGAATGATGGTACCAATTCTCCACCACAGCCACCAGCCTCCCCCTCCTGTAACACCCCCCGCCCATAAGTCACTGGCTGTGTGGACATTCATTAAGTCGCCCCATTGTGTTTTATCTTCTATGACTGCTTCAGTTGAGCATATTCAACCAAAGGTCTCCGCTGCTAGTCAGCAGTACGTCTTAGCATTTTCGGTTAGTCTTTGGACAGAGTACTCATTGTGAACAGAGAACGAGGGCCTACCCTGAACAGCCACCTGAGCTTTCCACCGAGTCAAGACTACACAGGCAAACGGTGCTCTCGTCTCCAGTGAGTCTTTATATAACAGCATGTCTGGAGGTTATTCAGCTATAAATACTAGCTATTTTCTTAAAATTTGTTTCCATTACAAATGTTTTTTTTTATTATATATTTTTATTTTTTTATTATATTTTTATTTTATTAATTATTTGCCATTCTGTACCACTTTTTTTGTTTTGTGACAGATTAATAATTGACTGTAATAAAAGTCAAGAAGCAAACGTAAATGTGATACGATGGTCCACTACACTCTCACAGCTTGCCGTAACCGTAGATATGTGGATATATGTATTATTTTAGCTCAGAATGTTCTTGAATATTCTTGAATGTTCTCAAGCAAGTGATTTTGGTTGCAGCAGTATGGAAATGGAGGTGTGAAAGTTGCTAAATCGTCTTTAGCTGGGAGTCAGCTGAAATTTCACCTGTCTGTGGAAGCCTGTTATGCCCTATTAGGGGATCTCACTGGGGAACAGGAGTTTGGGGTGGGGTGCTGGAAATGTATGATGCAGAGTATTTTTACAAACTGACTCAGATAGATTCGTAGCTTGGGTGGAGGACCTAAAATAGTACAGGGATTTATTTAAAAACTTTACGGTTTAGTCCCTGAACCGAGCATTGGTAAAGCAACTCCAGTTACCGTTCCGAGAGTGCAGTGACAGCGACCCCCTCTTCTATAAACTGACATTTTGATTTATTTAGCAAAGTCGTTTACGTTTATCCAAAGCGACACGCAAGGCAGGATCAAAGATCGGGTCAGACGGTGGCCCCAGCTCAGCTGGAGTTAAGGGCCCCAGTGACTTCACTCTGTCAGGCACAGGACCCAAAGCCATACACCACACCTTGTCTTCTAGAAAGCCAGCAAACTCTGGGCTATCTGGTAGGCCTCAGTCATCATCAACGCCTCTCCTTCCTAAAGCATGCTGCTCCACTCTTCTTCCTGTTAACCTTACCCTGAGTAATATAAATGCTTTCTCTCAATGACACCCCATGAGACCCACCCTATTTCTGGTCAATAATACAAATCAATAGACCCTTCAAATATACCAGGCCTTTAAATAAATCACAGTGAAGTAATGGCTTTGTTATCGATCACAAATACAACAAGAGTGAATCTGATTTTTTTTTTTTTTTTTTACAGAAATCAGAAAACCACATTAAGTTTAAAAGGAGCTCTCTGTTCCATTGGGGTAAAAAAAAACCTAGAGATTACAACTACCATTAAATAACTAAACACCATTAGTTTGCATCATCTACAATCGCTTTGTCTGGATAGTAGAATAAACCTAGAGTATGATACGATAAAGTACAGGGAATAGTAGAAATTCAGCTTGCCATATAACCTGCTGTGACCTTCGTCATATAAAGGTCAGCTCATATTTCTAATTCTATGTCCTTGAGTAACACAGTACCCCATACAGAATTTGTCTCTATGACTCATTGAAATATTAACAAGTTTTGAATACTTGCAGGAATTTAGCCAAGCCACTAGGTGTGTGTGTGTGTGTGTGCGTGTGCGTGCATTTTTAAGCAATTCCTGACTGCTCACTTGTGCCTCCTTGTGGCCTGAAGAATTTATATATCTGAGTAAATTCCCAAATTTGTCACATGACCTTTTTGGCATTCATACAGTGCGAGTCTAAGGTCTGTTGCCTAAAGTGCAGTACAACTGTCATGTATAAACTTAAAATGTTATATATGCAAATAGTTTTTGGCACGGACCTTGTGCAGCCAGTGTTTTGGAATGATTACTCATTCAGTCACCCAGTACAGAAAACAGCTACTAGTATACAAATAAAAAATAAATAGATGTGTAACAGGAAAGTGAAAACAAGTAACATTTACATAATGTTCATAATAGCAATTGATAATGCAGCCGGCTTTGGGAGGGATCTGCCCTTTAATTTGGTAGTCTCTGGTATAAAAGCTCATACCAGGAGGTGAGAACCAACCGAAATTTGAACATGTTCTAAAATGTTCTAGCAGTACAAAATGCATTGATTTTTTTTCTGACTTTTGAGCAGATGGTTTTATCTAGGACCTGAAGCTAAGAACAATACCTGACAGCATTAGCAATGATTTTTTTTTTTGTTTTTTCAGTGAGCCAATATGACTTGGAATCACTGCACCCTGCTAGTGGGGCACATTTCAGAAAAGATTATGGGACTTAGGAAGTAATGGAGAAAATATCATTAACAGAAATTACTTATTGGCTGTGTACAAAAAACTATTCTCCTTGTAATTACAGTGATGTTTAATTGAATGAAAGAATGGGAAAATGCATGAGGTTTACTGCAGTTAGAGGTACCAAGGCAGCCAGCATCCACTGGCTTTCTGATAGGGCTTCCGTTGCCAAGAGGGGGGAGTGTGGATTCTTGGTTTTGCTTCACGATATTAGCACTGGCTATTTTACGAGAAAAAAAGGTGCCTTATGTTAACATTCCACAGCATGTTGATACATATGTAGGTCTCCTAATATGTTTTAGATTTAACATTAAAGCACAGTTATGAATGCTGGAAAAAATGGGGAACGGCACTAGGGAAACCAGACAAGAGGGAATAATACAGTAAATTTTGCCTGCCGACTCCTGTTTTCTGTGGTGTAGGACTGTGTGAATATGTTGTGACTCATTTTCATTTCCTCCAAGAGTAACATCAATGCGGTGTCTCTGAATTAAAACTTTCACTCCCGATTAACGTGGAGCCAGTTTGAAACCTGTGGGTGGGCAGGTGTCACCACCTGCCCCCTAGTATCATAATTAGTCCAAAACTAACAGATCGCATGGCTGGGTTCACTCCAGAACCTGTGTCGGCTTCCAGCAGAGAAAAGCACTTTTTGATTAATTAGCCTTCCTGTGGAGAGAGAGGCGACATTAATTCTCACCTAAATTTAACAAATATGCATCATAATTTGATTGGATAAGACCCGACTTTACACTTATTGGTTCTTAATTAGATCTATGGAATTAGCATGTCTAGAGAGAGAACTTGAGTTTGGAAGGATTAGGGCTTAACCACACAAAAACAGCCCTCACTGGTAATTTTGGAATATTATGGCCTGTGGGTGCGATTGCTATGCTATTGTGACGTATAAAGGAGTGTGTGCTCATTGGATGATCCCTACAGGTGAGAGTTAGGGTGACAACATGTATGGAGGAAGATGTGCGTGGTGTTTAATGAGCTCTGAGCCAGAAGAAGACCCTTCACTCAAAATCTCAAGTCCATCGCCCCCAGTCAGGTCACACAGCTAATTTGGCCCAGTGCAATGAGGCCCAACGTCGCCCCCTTTTGACCTGTGACCTTAACACATTGATGGTCACGGTTCCCATTTGGCTGGGATCGATGGAGGTAGAGCAGGCAGGAAAGAAGCAGGATGTCAATATTCTCTTAAGGTCAGAACGCCCACGGTTATCCCATAACTTTAAGTACTGATCAAAAGCTCAAGTGCAGTCATTCTAGCTAGTAAAGGAATGCCAAATTAAAAGCCACCATATATATATTTATTTATTATGAAGCAGGATGGGGCAACAACCCATCACAGGGCATACACACAGGGCGGAGACTAAAATCCCAGTTTCCGAGGTGTGAGGCATTGCACACCACCCCTCTATTCTATAATTTAGACATGAATTAACTTATGAGATCAAGGAATATTCACATAAAAAAAACAAACCTGCTATACTATTACAAGCTTCTTCAAGGTTATAATTTTAATTTGGTCTTTGCCATGAGCAAAGTTCACATTCCAGAATAGGCAAAGTCAGGTGTCTTACAAGTCATGGGTGCATATTACACCCTTAGCTAAATTTAGCCAATATAATCTGGAAAGATAAAACTGACACCTACCGCAGTCCCTGAGGTACCATGAACACTGACCGGAACCATTATTTTCTTTTAATATAGGAAAAATTGACTTAAAAACAATGAGTTTTCATAACATTTTCATACTTATTTGCCAGAGTGGCCCAGTCATCATGTCTTCATTGGGCCCTTGAGCAGGACTCTTAACTCCACACACCTACCTGAAGTGTCCATGACATGTGCATCTAAGTTAATGACCATCAACTGGCGCTTTAGTAAGATTACAATGAAAATACTATAGTGCATAAGTGTAATATGTAAATTACAAGGCATGCAGGATAAGTACACCGTTGTTGTTATGGAAACAGTGTTTCCCCGAATGGCTGATGATGGAGGCAACTGATGTAATGTGCAGTCTTTAGATTTTTCTGAAGCTACCCCACAGAATGGGATGAAGAATCGTCTTGCCGCTCTGTTGGCACTGAAGCGATGTAGCGTTCCCCCTTAAAAACGTGACATTTATTTGGGATCGAACAGCCGAGTGAATTCAAGGCTCATCTCTACGTTACTTGACACGTTCAGTATCGAGAAGATCAACAAACAAGTTCTTGCTTATCCCCACCCCCCTACCCCCGTTTTTGAAGGTGCTTTGCTAATATATCTGTCCAAAAACACAGTAAAAAAAATAAACATTGTAAGATTCCATGCGTCACGACCTGTTATTGACGTGGCCTTGCATTTTTTGTTAAGGTCCATATCACCCTGCCGTGTCAGTAATGGCACCTCGAACGAGCCCTCCAAACATTTCCCTGATATCATAGCCTTCACCTGCCAAAGATGGGCTCTGCCAGACAGTTTGGAACTGAGCCCAGAAAATGAGGAATAAAAAGCAGCCTGTGGTGTGTAGCCCTATGTGTACTTTTACAATAAGTACAGACAATCTATCCGTTTGGAGCTGACCGTGATAATGTGAAAATCCTACAACTCTAAGGGGTACAAAACCTTGCAATGCTGATCCTCCAACCAGAAACATGCCACAGATTAGTTACAGAGGGGATCCAAGCAAGGCTGAAGCAAAGACCTTTGATCCTGTATGACAACAGTGATTTCAACCCCTGGAGACACAAACTTGATCTGCAGCCCTGGCTGAGCTCGGTGTATCATCAAGGAACTTGTCATACATTTCTTTTTTTTAAGAAGGTCATGCAGCTTGTGGATCATGAAAATAAGGCATCTATGCCAGTCTGTGCCCACACTTCAGATAATTAAAAAATTTAAATTCATCATTTAGCACTTAACAGTAAAACTCGAACCCATTAAGTCAATAAATCAAAGTCAGCTGACTGTTAATAAAAATTTTTTTCGCAATTATCTCAACGAGATCATATCTTTGGCTAAGGGGAGACAGCATGGCTTTATTATAATCTGCATATAGCGTTCAGCAGTCCTCGTACCAAAGCTGTGCTCAGTTATGAGTGGCTGGGTTACCCGCTGACATGATGCAGGGCAGTGTGCAGCTCAAGCCCCCCCATCTGAAGACACACACTTCTTTGCCATTTTCCAGCCCGGCGTCCCATAAAGGACATGGACATGAAAGCTTCTCTATGCCCTCCCCTGGGCACCATGTCATGTTTGTTTCACTCCAGAATGTCATTTCTGCTTCACAGCAACTGTGCCAATAAGATCCTAGCAAATAATGTATAATTGCACATTCCATTCGTGTTTATCACAATAACAACTGAATTATTAAAGCAAGTTTTAAGGGAATCCTATATAAATGTATAGTTTGTAATACTATGGCATGTAATTTCCTCCGTAATAAATTAATATTTGACTGTGATACTACTTGACATCGTTTTAAGAGGTACTTTTAGCACTGAGTGGCTACAGTCGAACAGGACGAATAATACAATCAATTATTGTGGTGAAATGTGTGCGCCCTCCGAGGAAAGCCTACTGTTTTCGGAATCTTTGTTCTCTTTAATTTACATCACTGCAAATCCCATTGGGTATTGTTAAATAAACCCAGTGTAAATGCGTCCATTTCTATGGCAGAAAATTATGCTCATGTGAGAGTTATATAATTGACTTTCACACAGATCAACAGCCTTATCATGGCAGAGCAAGGGACAGAGATGGTTGGGGGGACTATTTAAGGCAATTTAAGGGAAAGCCACTTGGTGGGGGGGGGGGGGGGGTGTTAATAAAGGAGGACTCAAGCCCCTTCCTCTGCCCCCCCGTCTTGAGGGCGGCAGCCCGACACCCGTTGTTTTTCCAGCGAACGTGACAATGTCGTCAGAGGGTCACTGGAAAACACAATGTTATTGCTTCGAGTGGGTTTTCCCACTCGCGGGATTACATAATCACACCTGCTCAGATGAAGAGGAACAAACAGCAATAGTTAAGCCCAACAGTAAAAGCAGAGGAGTGTAATGTCCTAAATGGCCTAAACTTCTGCCCTTGTGTACCTAATGAGAATGAGCTGTGGGTTAAAGTATACATGACATCCTCCATACAAAAAGGTCTGAACGATCATACACACTGGTGAAACAAAGCTAATTTGGTACTACAAGCCCAGGTTTTATTTGAATTGAAATATGTACCATTAGGAGCAATGGGAATACAGAATATTGAGATTGGAAAAAAAAAGGTAGTGTTGTGAATCCCTCCGAATAGGGCAGCTAGTGAATCCCCAGTGAAAGATTTGAGCTCCTCGCGTGGCAAACAAACTTTGCTTCACGTTTGGGTCCGAGTCAAGTGTCACAGATACAGAAAATCCAACAAAGCACAGCTCCTCTCCCAGAGAAATCGTAAAAGCTGACATTTTTGGCTTATAAAATATCAGTTTTCTTCACCTGTCCAGATGAGACGCATCTCATTTGTGTGGTGTCTGTCCAGAGATCAGCATATATTCCAACATCGTACACCTCAGTTCCACCTTTTTGCACACACAAATATCTCTTCATTACCCCATTTTTACATTCGTACATCATTTGAAATGTGTATCAGGGATATAATGGTACATTAAGTAGCCTGCGAATTCAGTTATGATCACACCCGCAGTGTGAGGGGGCAGCCATCATTACTTAGACACCATTTTCAGGGGTGTAGATAGCTTTTGCATCACCCTTGATTGGACCCATTAGTGATTAATTTGGACTCTGAATATTATTCTCCATGAAAATTAACAAATATTAACTGTGAGCTTTGTGGTGAGTCCCCACAGAGGTGAAAAGTTATCATCATTTAATCATTTGGCAAGAAAAAAAAAAAAATCAGTTTTTTGTTCAAGAGGTTGTTAAAGTGATGAAACGTATTAGAGGTGGCAAGGGTGCATCACAGATGGCTTTGTCGCTCTTTTTGTAGCCCTAATGGCAGCTAACTGCCCATTTCACAACAGACCCCGGTGTGATGATGTCATCCAAACAGCCCTGCCAACCACTGCAATGTAACAGAGGCACAAACCGGCTCCATTTCACAGCCTTCAGCCTGGGACCCACAACCTGTCATTTTCCCCCAGAAAAGCAGCCGCCAGGGTTACATTTTCAGGCATTGCACGGCTGGAGGAATGAAATTCTGGGCCCCTGGCAATGGTGGATTTTGAGGCCCCAATACAGCACAAGGGCCCCTGAACCTCCCAGGGAATCCATGCCCCCAACACCCCTGAATGCATAGAGCAAAACCCTGATCCCGCTGACAGATGCAGATCAGTGAAGACTGGCCAGTGGTTCGTGGCCAGAAAGAGCGATGACCACTAGAAGACTTTCCTGTTATAGTATAGAGAAGCAGAAAGAATCAGTCTCCAACCATATGCTGCTAACCATTCTAAGGCATGTTATATTGGCATCTGCATACAAAGGGTCCACTGATTGGGGACGGAACTGCAGAAATTCCTTTCTGAAAGCAGAAAATAACAATTGCTTCCCATCGGCGTGATTTTGCCGAGGGCCCGCACACTGCCGCTAGCTGCTGATTGGTGCCTGGAATTCTCCTGACGCAGATCCCGACCACCGCGATTTATCACCGTCCTTGTCACTTACGGACAGTACACAGCTGCAGGCCTTAATCATTCTGAAGTATGGAACCTGGTTGTAATTGTCTATAGTGGTTCTAAACCACAGTAAATCATTCCAAAAATGAATTTAAAAATGCATTTCAGTGTGGATGGGTGAGGTCACACAGGGAAAATAAATAAATAAATATATATACACACACACATATATATATATATGAGTATATAATATATATACATATTATTTTTGCAGAGTAGGTGATTTAAGTAGTGTACACAGCAAGCTTCCGTTTTCTTTGCCAATATAAGCTGTAATTTACCTTTATTTATTTTTTAATCATATTGGAATATCCTTCAGGTTGACAGCACCTTCCTTAGCCGGGCTATTTAAAACGTCTCTCTCTTCAGGGCGCCTCAGGAGTTTCTCTTTACGTGCAGAAAGCCGCTCGGCACCAAGCGCGATCGGCCGCTTCTCCCTTCTACTTCAGCTTCTTACCGCCGTCATCATGGCGCGTGGGAGGACATGTTTCTAAGAACACCTTCCACGTGTTTTTAATTTCATCCAAAGGGTAATTCAGCGCGTAACCCTTTCTTACTGGAACTTGGCAATTTAATGGCTTCTGTCACAGTGAGAGATGGTCTTGAGTGTCCCTGTATCACACAGGACAGCTCTTAGTACTATGTAAAGCAAAATTATACACACACACACACACACACTGAAAACTAGCACAACTCAGAACTTTTTGCCTATTAATTCTTCGTTGATCAATCCATCCATCCATCTCCCATCTACTTATACAGGATAGTGTCATGGGGGGCTATCTTTATTCCAGGTTTTGGAAAGCTGCGGTACGCTCTAATTGCAGTGCCAATCCAGTGCGGGGCACATGCACACACTTACAAATGCAATCATAAACTGCAGGCAATTTTCGTGAGAGAGCTGCAGTACCCAGAATAAACCGATGCGACCATGGGGAGAATTGTGCAAACTACACAAGGCAGCGAGTGGGATTCGAACCCCCAACCCTGGAGGTGTGAGGTGTGCCACCCAGTGATAACCACTGTAAGCATAAGGTCAAAGGTGAGCCATTATTAAATTAATAAAAAACTGAAAACAATTATATAGGTAATATATCCTGCATTAAAAGTGTTCCATGATGATTCATGGAATATTTTATTCCTTGTTGCATTCCCAGCAGACTATGATGTACAGATTTTATAGCTTGAATAAGCTCCCGGAGCCTGGATGTGTATTTCTGACTTCCCCGTTGCTAAACTACTCCGGTGGATGCTCACCAGCCAGACTCACTGAAGAAAACGTGCTGATATTCAGCCGCGATCGATTTTCCCAGGTCAGATATATTGTGCTGTCACCCATGCCTGGTATAATAAGGCCGTACTGTACATCACTTCCCCGGTAACACAATCAGCATCGGCTCACACTCGCTGGGGTGGCCGGCGTGAATGCTGAAGTTCTCTGAGGCGCACCGCGTCTCCTGGCACCCGCTCTGTTCCAGCAGGTGCCCCCCGGGGGGGGCCACGTGAATCTGCAACCGTTTGGTTTTTGAGCGTGTAGGCTGCTGACAGATGTGAGAACCAAACAGGTGGTGCTGTGCTAATCAGAGGAAGGAACGGGGGGCTAAAAATTAAGGCAAAGGCTGCAACTCATTTACAGGTCCCCTCAAATACAAATCAGTCATATGTCAATTAATCAAACATTACTCAGAAAGAAAAAAAATATATATAAATATATATATATTGTATTTTAGGATGTGGAACACGTTAAAGGTCAGCGTAGATCCAACAACATTCTTTCCTTTTTTCCTGTACTTTCTCTGACCATGAAAAAGGTTTTGGAGGGCATTAAAAAAAAAAAAAAAAACCTAAACAGCACTGACTGCCGTTTCAACATGACCCCTCATCGGGCATATCCCATTAAAGCAACATGTACCACATAACGGGCACATTATCTAAAGCCTGTGACATTTTAGTTCCGGCGAGCTTGAGATTTTCCTGCTGCTTTCATTGAGAGGTTCGTCCAGAGCCTCGCGGGGTGCTTCTCAACTTGGAAGCCGAGATGGATGGAGTTGTGGTGGAGTTATTTAGAGAAGGCTTTCTGGTTTGGGGGGAGGATGTGATTAGGATTTGGAACAGTGCCTTCTACGTGAAAACCCTCCACAGATCACATATTGATGAACAAGCCATACTCAAAGTACCACAATCATGTCAGATGTTTTAATGGTAGGCAAAATCTAATCGGTTAGAGATACCCGCGTCCATTTAAATGGACGTTTCTTAAATCTGCTCTGTTGAGTCCAGGTGGTCTTATCACAAGCGGGTGTACCACCGCTTCTAAACACAAGAATGTGTTTCATTATGTACGCAAGAGTGGAAAATACAGGCTGGATTCCATAGACACAAAGCCACTTTGCAAACGGTAATCCGTTGGTTTATCGGAAGCATTAATATGTGGGTCTTTGAGATTAGGACAGGATCAAAAACAAACCCAGCTTGTTGCAGGTAATAAAGCAGGGTTAATTTTTGATTTGGAAGGGGGCAGCGGATTGGTACTGGGTAGGGCAGGAGGGATAAAACAAAAGGCTTTATTTAGCACAAACACAAGCAAGCAACTCAACCTTTTTCAAACACAATGGCCATGTTGCCATTGTAAGCCAGCTATCAGAAAGCCAGCAGGACCTGACCAAATCACAGCTTTGCCCATCCCTACACCAGTACGATTCCTGACTAACCCAGCTGGCCCCCTAAGTAACACTAATGAGATTTTTAACCTCACAAGGGCAAGCTGGATTTCACCAACTAGGTCACCCTGTAGGCGCAGGGCTGGTGAGTCAATGCCACGGCAACATAACTAATAGTCCGAGCATTACTCAAGCCTTTGAGAAGTATATTAAACTGCTGCAAGGTGTAGAAAATACCTTTGGCCATTCAATTCAATGTGACAGTAATGTCTGTACTGTTTCTTTCTATGGCAACTTCAGCAGGAGAGGACAAAGACCATCTGGCATCTGAAAGACCAATGCTGATTAAATGAAATATACCAAGAACGGTTCTTGGCATGTATGATGTATACAAGTATTAACTAGGGGCTAGAGGAAAACCAACAGCATGGATATCCACAGAGAAATCTGATGACTAGGAACTTCTACATGGCCAGTTCTTTCTCAAAGAAAGTCTCCACAAAGTGCAGTGTGAGAGTTCAGAAGCTTGTCTGTAAACCCAAATAAAGCAGCAACTGCCTAGCAGGCAAGCCACACCTCCTCACTTACCAGCATTAGTGTTGAGCGAACCTGAACTGTAAAGTCCCCAATGACTTCAATGGGGTTTGGGGTCAAGTTCGGGTCCCGAACTCGAACTTCCAGGTGCTCGCTCAACCCTCACCAGCATCACAACAGACACAGAGAAGTCCAGGTTAGAATATTATTGGGCTTTTGGCATAAAGTGATACAAGCAAAGCTGACTTCTAAAAAGATACATTTTGCGTTTAAAGCAGCATTTTCCTTTTGTAAGAAATAGCATTGCTCTGCGTTGTAAAACTGTACTTCCCTATAAATAAAAGCATATTTTTCGCCAAATGCCTTTATGCCTTTCCTCACTGACGGAAGAAAGTAAAACCGTGGAGACGGGGATGACATCAGATCCCTTGTACATTTAAATTGGCAACGGTGGAACCTAAAAAAAAAAAATGTCTGCCGTGCCTATGACAACACGTTGGCCCGGAGCCAGGCGATTCGCGCGGGAGCATCCTGCCGGTAGCGGTGTCTACAGAGGCAGCCTGGGGAGGCTCCCTTAGTATAAAGCAGCACTCTAAAATCCCCATGCTTCAACTCTAATCACGATGCTACATTCTGATTTTAATAAAAAATAAAAAATAAAAAAAAATAGGGCCACACGGGACTTGGAAGATATTCTGAATCACCATGTAACAAATCACAGAACAACAAATAAAAGCGAGTTGTTCTGTAAACTGGAGCGAAGCGTTTGCTCTGCTCATCTGGAGAATGGATTTTCCTTCCTTCCCAGAAAGGCTGGGAGATGATCTGGAGAGGTTCTGATTGATGAGGATACACCGATGGACCCTCCCTCTACCGTGCCCCCCACCTCACCACCTTTGCAAACACAACCCCCCTCCCCCAAAATAAATAAATAAATAAATACATAAATAAATAAAATATAAGAGAAACCATCCTCTTGAAAAATACAGACATGGGGCTGCTTGCTTGCTGGAGACCCAACATTACACCGGCGGTCCAGGGGTAGCGAAAGCATGCAGTAACAGCAGAGTGAGAGACCGGTGGGACTCTGGGAGTCATCTTGGACCATCTCTTCACCGTAACTGTAGTGTCAGTTGACCTTTGCAGCAGCCGTTTAGCCAGAATTAAATGTTCGGGGGTGGGGGGGGGAAGGGTGCCTGATTGACAGTGCAAACTGCAACACAGTTAGTCCAATGCCAGGAAAAACATAAACTGGCTCCTCCAATAATAATAATAATGATAATAATCACCATAGTTATCATGCCCTGTCCTCCTTCTATACACATTACAGGGTCACAGTAAGCGTAGAACCTGTCCCTGGAACCAGGGGCGGAAGGCAGGGGAGTCCCAGGACATTATGACCACGGTCATCATTATTATTTATACACTTTCACAGAAAGTACACCTGCAAGGTAATTTATACAGCTGTGTAGTTTAGGCAGGATTTGGGCTAAGCTCTGTACAGTGACAGGGACCCTGCTGGGATCTGAGGCCGCGAATAGAGAGCAACTATGGTGCATTTCTGTTTCAGCCCATTAGCAGCAACACTGTGGCATGTGGGAGCAGTTCAAATGCTTCCTAAAAACATCACCCACGTGTTGTGTTTTTTTAATGGAAGAATAATTCAATATTTAACAGTTTCTTTGTGTAATTTCTAAACACAAAGGATTATTACTTTTTTTTGTCATGGTGAAAAATAGTCCTTGGAGTGTTTTTATGTCACATGGGTCAGATCTCAGCACTATGTGGTACTGCTGTATACTTTAGACCACTCTGGTTAAGCAGCTAATTTCAGGTACCAACAATAAGAACCCTACTGGGATGCATATCTAAAACAAATTGAAAATTTAAATAGTCAATATGTTTATCTAAAATCCAGGATAGATAATCAGGAGAGATGTGCTCCTGCAGTTTTCCTTAAGTTACGTGTTGTATACGTGGTGACCTCGCTTGGCTTGAGGTCATCAGATCATGAGGAGAGAATGGGAAGGGGGGTGGGGGACTTGCATGGGGGCTGTGTGGCTCAGTGGCTCGGAGGCTGTATCCTTGACTGGAATTTCATTGCTGCAAATCCTAGGGCTGGCAGAGGGATTTCACCACTGGGCCCTTGAGCAAGGCCCAAACTGCGGTTGCTAAACTGCTCCGGGGAGTGCCTGCTCTTGCTTTCTCAACTGCATTCTGGATAAAAGTTGTAATGATTCTTGTATACCAGTCATTTTGGGGCGGGGGGGTGGGGGGTACATGCAAAAAAATTACTTTGGCCTCAAGAGACTTCTGAGCCGAAAGGCTCCTCCTGTGGGGACTGACCAGTGCGAGGTTTTGGATGTCTGTTTGGTTGGTTTACTGATGGAAGTTAATGGGACGGAATTTTCCGCAGGGTAGCGATTGATCAGGACAGAGGTTAAGCGGGTGTGTACAAGCAGAACACAGACAGAGCACCGTAATAATATTATAAATGTGCAGGGAGCTTAATTACCCCTTGGGCATTTCTATGAGAAGGAACTTAAGCTTCCTGAAGCTACTCAGGATGAATAACATCAGTGAGGAGCTTCTGGTGACCTTCTACCGGGCCACCATTGAGAGCATCCTAACATACTGTATCACAGTATGGTTTTCCCACTGCACTAGGGCAGACCGGAAGAGACTGCAGAGAGTGGTCAAGGCTGCCCCCTCCCCTCACTAAAGGACATTTACGCAGAGCTGAGGGAATCATCAGAGACAGCAGCCACCCTGCTCATCACCTGTTTCACCTGGGGTCCCACTGTGATACACTGATCTTTTAAATCTGATGATCAAAAACACATTGTTCAAAAAAGTACCATTCAAACATCTGTCCTTGTTTATATAAGGGCATGACAGTGATTTAGATGCTTTGTTTCTGGGGCTAGAACCCTCGAGGCTGCAAGTTCAAAGCTCAGGACGAACTGAAAATGCCAGGCAGAGTATTTAGCATGTGTAAGCTTCAGTGAAAGGTCACTGTATGAAACATAAGAGACTAGACTGTAGAACCAGGTTTCCCCAAACAGAACTACACATATGCGCCTTTCTTAGAAGCTGAAGGAAAACATTCACTCCTGACTGCATGTCCCTGATCAGAAGACACTTCCTGAAAATGTGGTAAAAACTTTCCTTAGCCTAAAAGTGCTCAGTGGTGATTCCTCTATAATTCCTTCGATTCCTGAAGGACTTGGCTATGCCGCTTTTGATCATCACCTTCTGTCACAGAAGCAGAGTAGGAATGAATTTCTAAAAGGCACGGCTTTCTAAAAGGCACGGCTCACTCGAGACACCGCAGACTCTCGGGCCGCAAACTCGGCTCGTCTTACTTCGTAAAATAAAAAGTGGGAAATAAAGATTTTTTGCTCATTGTAGAAGGCACATAATGGATTTACTGTAAGCGGGGATTTCACGCCGAAGCGGGGCAGTGCGTCTGAAATGAATCGGGCAAACCGCAGCGTGCCATAACACACATTAAACACACGAGAAGATGGTGAAGGTTACGTATGAAGTTCACTAGCAGCTGGCACGCAACGGTGACTCGCCTTGTAGGGTAGAGTTTTTTCCAGTTGTTTTACCATCGTTATTTATTTAAATGTAAATTTGCGGTGAAATGCTCTGCAGTAAACAAAAAGGAAACAAATATACGTTAGAAGACAATGTACAGAATTATGAATCGAGAAGCCCAGGAATGGGGAGGGGGGGGGGGCTCTATCCCAACCTTCCCTTGAAACCAAGGCCACAGTCACAGGAACAGGATCGTACTCACCCCGCCCAAATCCCAAACTGACACGTGCGCGAGACCTGAAAGACTAAGCAAGTCACCACAGCCCTTCTGTTCTGCTTCGGCACCTTGGCGGTGGGGGGGTGGATAAGGAAAAACACGGAATGAGGATGTATAAGCAAAACCCTCTCCAAAGCTTGAAAAAGAAACATGGAGTGGGAGCCAATGGCGAGTGAAACGGTCAGGGTGAGCATTGAGGCTAGGCTATTCGAGCGAACGCCACTCACGCGTTGGCCTGGCCAGGTAAAACTTCAGATGAACTTCGACTACCTCACCTGAAAACAGTCTGCTCCCGCCCGTACCCCCAAGATGATTACTGCCTGGACCACGGTTGATGCTGGGGGATGCGAGTTTTGTGCTCTTCCCGAACTGCCACCAACTTTCCAGCAGTCATTTCAGGCCGGCGACGGGATGCCGCGGAACGGGACTTCCGTTACGCCGCACAGCTTAAGCGAGCATCGGGCTGTTGGCAAACCTGCCACGTGAAATCCAAGTCTGACTAGCCAACTAAGGATCTGCCGCCTATGCGTCTTCAGAATCCAAAAAGCCCGTTTTACCTCCCTACACTGCTACCTCTTCTACTCACAGCCTAATTCTGGGGAATTCTCAGCCACTGGAGAGCCCGTACCCCCATCCACACACAGTCACACAAGCACAATAAATGGACCACACACTCCAGCACTCCATCAGATGGAAGCACAAAACAAATGAAAAATAAAAAAAGCAGAGGTTACCTTAGTTGTTTGAATTGCAAAGGCTCTAGAGGGTACTGCAGGTCAGCGGGGGATTATCGGATCACTCTGCCCTGACGTCGCTGAGGCAGTTAGGAGCCGTTGCGCAAAGTGGAAGTAGCCCAAGTCTCCCTGCTCTCCTTCCTTCCCCCCTTTCTGTCCTCCGCTCCTCACGCCGTCGAGCACAGAGAGCGAACGGCTCCGCTCCCTGCAAGACCCGTCTCGCTCGGGTGCTACAATTGCACGCTTAGGCTGCTCTAGCTTCCTCCCTCTATCCCTCCCTCTGACACACACACACACACACGCACACACACGCACACACACGCACACACACGCACGCTCAGCTGTGTTCCTCCCCTCCTTCTCCCTCTTACACGCTAGGCTGCGGGGGAGTCTCGTGTGCCTGCGTGTGTGCGCGGCTCACCGTTAACCCCTGATTTGACTCGGCGGCGATCAGCTGGCAGGGCACACAAACACCCGCGAGCCTGACTCCGGACTCTGACACCACCACAATCAGCACATTGCTTGTAGCATTTATCTGCAATGACCTCTCCTGCATTCTTACCATAGATCCCCTTTACAGAACAGTCCCGGTGCCAAAAAGAGACTCCTTAAATATCGCGTTTGCTATAAACAAATAAAAAGCATATAAATATATATTCTGATGAATCAGTCCTTTCCTTTGGCGGTGCCTCTGGTTTTCTAAGTTTACAGTATGCCGCCCTGGGATTTAGCGGCCAGCCCATAATCCAAGGTGTGATCATCAGTCACTTATGGTGACACCGGCTAGGATTCAGTTACATGTTAAAGGGGCCTGGCACGTGTGTCCTTAGCATGTGTCCCTCCGCCGTGTATAAGCATAGGGTTAAGGAGAATGGGAGACGAGTTGGAAGTCAAGGACGCGTGTTTGTCTGTGTGACCCTCGCCTATCACCCCCCCCCACCCCCACCCCACCAGCGATGGCCTATTTTAAGCCTCAGCAGTATTAAATACACAATAAACTGAAGCTGATGCAATGGGGGGGGGGGGGGGGGGTGACGGAATCCCAGTCCTGGAGCTCTCCCCAACGCTCACGTCCATGGAAACAGCAGAACCAAGCAGGAAAAAAAAAAAACTCTGAGCTATAAAAAGATGAGAGACCACAATGTCATCATCAGGAAGGAGTCAGTGCGTCCCTAACAAACGCGTGGATGGAGAGTGTAGACCCTCCACAATACACCTGGCAATAGGAATGGCTGGTTTGACCATAGATAAGCGATAAAAAGGGGCCATTCTTCCAGAACAGAAAATGAATTTACCAACTCATAGCATTCAGGCCTCCTCTGGCAGGTCTGAGACACGTACGGGTATTAAAGCACTGCTGCAAATTAAAAGTACATTCCTGTTGACAGTGTCCCGATGTGGATCTCTCAAAGATTTACACTGCACACGCATTCTCGGCATCATATTCTGATTGCCCACTGTCTTGCAAAATGAGACATGACCATCATGTGACCCCAGACATGGGGACCCCGTACTACACCTAAGCTACACCTAAGTTTATTTTACCAATGTGATACTTCCTATGATCCATTTAGTCACAGTCACACATCAAAAGGGGTGACTAATCCTAAGAATTTAAAAATGCTGCTTCTCTTTTCCCCACCCTCCGCGGAAGGAAGCGCACCTCTCCCAGGCAATTTCTCCAAATCATTCACTTCTAAGGGGGCTAAAATTAAAACCATCCATTCTTCTGGTACATGTGAAGCATGTAGGAGACTCGCTGTCTTCTGGAGAGAATATGCATAGTCTTAAAATGACAAAATTGGAGAAAAAATGCTAATGACTTGTTAGTAGCTGAAAAAAAGGCAAATGCACAACAACCGCTGGGTATTCACGTTTATTTAGAGATTGTGAAACATGGGGGAGTAATGATGTGTTGAATACACTATGGATCATTGACTAAATCCTTATCACGGTGACCGATGTAATGGTTTTGCGACGAAATAGCCCACTGTTCATTGATATAGGCAGCTGGGTAAAACTGAGTGCTTGTAATTGGTTAAGTGCGTTTAATTTCACCTTTCATACCCCTCTGTTTCGTCAAAGAGCTTTCTCATTTTCTCAGGGAGGTTATTAACCTGCCAAGTGCACTAGGCAACTAGGTGGGAGATGGGTGGATTTAAAGGTTAAAAAAATCAGCTTTAAATGAACCTTCATAGAATAAAATAACATTAGTACAAAAATTATTAATATAGACTGTGTGCAAAAATCAAACAACGAAACACTGCAAAGTGGTGCATTTTTGACTCGTCTTGAATGAAGCACTCCTCCCCATAGAAGGCAAGCCATTGGGCCTGGTTGTCATAGGAACCCCATATTTGTGCAAGTCAGCTACATGGCATTTATGTAACCGCAATAAAAACCACCTCAAGCACAATATACCGCACGTCCACATTCATACTTCAAGGGCTCATGGCAATTAATCACTCCATTCTTTCCAATGCACTAAGCACAACACTTTGATATAGTACAGTGTTCAGCACCATGCACGGGCATTTGTACCTTCATTAAGTGATTTCAATGCTCAAAGATGACATTTTTGAAAAGATTAAAAACCTCATCATACAATATCACCCAGGCATTATGTACGCAATTCTTTTAAACACTCATCTTTAGCAGATAATTTAAGATAATTCTACACTGAATTTTTTTCACAAATTCATGATCAAATATGCCTATAGTCAGACGCAGAAAGGTTTGTGGTCATCTTCTGTATCGAGAGTTTCTATATTTTTCTAATAACACTTTGACAGAGATGGATAGGATTAAATGTTTTTTTTTTAATGTTTAAAGAAATTAAACATAAAATAGGCCGGTTATATTAATGTTATACGGGTGGTATTCCAGAGTACCAAAAAGCACCACAACATTAGTACATTAGCCTAAAACGGCGTTCGTGGCATTATGACATTCAGACATCTGAAAGCTCAAACAAAACTCTAAAACATTACTGCTCCCTATAAACGAGAAAAGCTGCAAAATCAGGGACAACTGTCATTTTTAAATAGGCCTACGAACCAACAGGTAATTATCACTCTCTCCGAAAATGTAAAAACTGCACAGGAAAAAATAAGCTCACAGGTTTCAAGCTTCACTAAAGGCCGACAAGTTTAAGATGTTTAAGTTTCTTCAGTCTTAAAAATTACTAGGTAATTCCATCATAGCTAATTCCCCACAAAGCCACAGCAATTGCCATTAGACTGAAATGGTCTAGTGATATGCCATAGATCTTATATATAGATGCACAAATTTTAGACCTACCTTTATAATATACAACGTTTATATGGAGTTATATCTCTTTTCTTTAGCTAGGTTGCTGAAAGCACCACACCTGGGTCACGTGCCCCTACATGCGGGTTCTCCTTTTTAGCTTGGATTCCTTACATTGATATCAATGCTATAAAGTTGCCTGCACCTGCATCCCTTCCAGGCTGGTTGGTTGGTTTTTGTACTCTATCATCTAACGGCCACAGTTATACACAGACTTGGTTTCTGGATTCTGGACTTGGTCCCCGCCTTGTCCTCTTCCTGTCCGCTATCTCTCCATTTGGCCAGCAGGTGTCACTGGCCATCTTGTCCTTTCCCCCATATCATTAGGTTTAGCTTTCTGTTCTGTTCCTAGTGTGTTCCCCTGCTCCTTGGGCCACCACGTGGCTAAAGCATGTGGTTTCCCCCCCTGTTGTCATGTCCTTGTATTTTAGTACAGGTCCATGCCCTATTTCTCTTATAGTTATCCCTGCTTATTCTAGTGTTGTACTTATTCTTTGTATCGCCTGTGTTTATTGTCTTTATGCGTCCCTGTCCATTGTTACTCTAGGTTAATTACTTATGGCCCACACCTGTTCCTTGTCTAGCCTAAACTCCTGTGTATTTAAGTGGCCACCTGTGTTCTGTTCTTTAGCGGGTTGTATGTATTTAGCTGGTTTATGGTGGTGAAAGTCATCCGGTTAAATTGGTTCCTTAAATGTACCTGAGGAGTAGATTAGCATAACTGGATTCCATCATCCGAGATGATTGCACTGCTTGATATATATATATATATATTTATTTATTTATATACACATATACACATACACATACATCTCTCAAGTCTAAAGAACATGACTGGCAAGTCTCTCATTGGTTTCTACAAAATGACGAAAAAAAGGGCACGATTTTTCAGTCAAGCTGAGCAGGACCATTTATTGGAGTAATATGATGACTTGAAAGAAGTAAATCTGTACCAAAGAAAAGGCAGCAAAATCGGCAAAAACCAGAAAAGACAGCTGGCAAAAAGTGGCCGACAAATCAAATGTGTAAGTTGTTTTTAATTATTATACTTACTACTTGAATGCAGCATTACATCTGCAATGTGTCACATTATTATTTAATGGATTTTATTGTTATAATTCCAGATCAAACATAAGCACAGGACATGGGAACATATTAAAGTAAACTACAAAAATATACTTCAAACTGGTAAATATAACATCTCATGAAACGTGTGTATATATATATGTATATACTGTATATATGCTAATAAGAAGGCAGACCAGAAAAAAGAAAAAAGAATGGTAGGGGCTGCTTGCAAAAAATCTCAATGTAATGCACACTGTCTGTGTGGTTGTGAGAGCCCAACTTCACCTGGTTTGACTTAATATAAGGAGCTAATAAATTGTTGAGGTATAATATTCTAGCTCGGCTGAAGCGGTATCTCTTGAAAAGAATATCAACTGGAAACAATAAAGGATCTTTCCGATCGCGCAAAACCCTCTCGATTTGAAATTCTCTTCTTATTATTTGCACCTTGCATCTTAGTCTACATAGAACAAACCAGACAGAGAAGCATGATTCGTCACTCCAGAGGACACGTCTCCACTGCTCTAGAGTTCAGAGGTGGTGCGCTTTACACCCCTGCATCCAATGCTTTGCATTGCACTTGGTGATGTAAGGCTTGGATGAAGTTGCCCAGCCATGGAAATCCCTTCCATGAAGCTCTATACACACTGTTATTGAGTTAATCTGACTCTAGAGGGTTAATCTGAAGGCCACACAAAGTTTGGAGGTCTGCAGCCATTGATTCTGCAGAAAGTAGGCGACTTCTGCACACTGTGCGCCTCAGCATATGCTGTCCCTGGCCTGTGATTTTACATGACCTACCACTTTGAGGCTGAGCTGCTGTTGTACCCAATTGCTTCCATTTTGCTATAATACCACCAACAGTTGGCCAGGGAATATTTAATAGTGAGCAAATTTCATGAATGGACTTACTGCACAGGTGGCATCCTATCACGGTACCACGCTTGGATTCACTGAGCTCCTGAGAGTGACCCTTTCTTTCACAAATGTTTTACAGAAGCAGTCTGCATGCCTAGGTACTTGATTTTATACATCTCTGGCCATGGAAGTGATTGGAGCACCTGAATTAAATGATCTGATTTGGAGGGGTGTCCCAATACTTTTGGCAATATAGTGTACAAAGTTATTGGCTTAATTGCAGCAGTGAAAGATATTTTATAATGCTTATTTAAAAAAAAAAAAAAAAAAATCTGTCATGATGAACCTTAAAATGGCCAGTTATAAGACGACCATCTCACAAAGGGAAATTTGGTTGAGAACAGATGTGGTGAAGAAAAAAAAAAAAAGGTCATTTAGCAGTATCAATCATGGCTATATTTCCCGGGCACTGATGTTGTAACAACTTGATAAGGAAACTGAGGATGCCTGGTGTGGCGTCCCTTTCAGGAGCTGCTGGGAGGACAGAGCTGTGACTTGCCATGAATGACACAGACGGCTGTGGCTCCCTGTTCCTGACAGCAGGGCCACAGCAGGAACACCCAGTGTGTCAGTGTGTAGCCCGTCCTGCTCCAGCCAGGTAAGCCTCATCATGCCAATAAGCCTTGCATGGCTTATCGGCTCCCTCTGCCATCGTCTCCATCCTAGTTACTCACATCGGGCTTAAATTGCGGAGGGAAAAAATTAAATAAAATCCTTTGTGGTGTTAATTGACCCCCCCACCAAAGACATTTTGAGTCCATATCCTTGCTGAGCTGTTGGGTGGGTGTGTGTGCGCGTGTGTTTGGGGAGGAGGGTGGCACTGCATGAGGTTTTTACCCTCTCTCACTGTATTTATATGACCCAGTCTCCCAGGACCCAGATCTTTCCAGAACTCTTACATTGTGCCCCCCTGTATTTTTACTGCTACTGTCAGCAGGGGCCATCTGGCAATGGCACTGAGCCATTAATGTGTGAGAGCAAGCAGGCCCGCAGGTCTGAAAGCAGGATGCTGCGCTTTGGCAGGTCTGCCGGTGCCACACATCTTGAGCCTGAGCTTCTGGCTAGGGCAGGGTTCTCAAACTCTAGTAACCTGGGGTCCCCTGGCTACAACTCATGACCCAAGCAGGCCACCTGACTGCCCCCATTGCCCTCTGTATGTCCCCCATCCCCTCCTCCCACCCATGGTGGGTGGGGGGGGGGGCACCAAATGGAGCATGATCAGGCCCTGACTGCACCTGCATCTCTGAAAACCAGGCCTGATATGAGACACAAACACTGAAGATAAATGCTTTAGGTGATTAACAGGCTATTGGGATAATAAACATTCCACTCTCTTCTCATAAGAGCTCTTAAGGCAGTTAATATAATTCTTTGTTGGTACTTTAGATTTAGATTGAGACTTATCCTGGTCCTGTCCTCGACTTCCAGCATCACCATAGCACAAGTTGGACAACAACAGAGAGCACTGTAGAAGGGTGAAGTGAGCACTACTAAGGGCTTTTTAAGATGAATTGCAACAGCCAGAGTTGTAGGAAATGGATTTAGATACTCATTCTAAAAGTCTTCAGTGCCTTTCCAATGTGATGCATTTCTTTTCAAGTTTCTGTGTGTAGCATTTAAATCATGTTAAAAATAGCTCAAAATGATACATGAACTCGATGTTTCTTGCCACTCTTGGTAAAGTTCACTCATCACAGATGCTGTCATCTACTCGTTGATGGGTCTTCTTGTACATGCTGACACCCATTTATTTATTTATTATTTGTTACAGTACATCTTCAAGGATTGCGGTGCCAAGCAGTGACTGATCTTCTCATGTAAACAGGCAGCGTGTGGCCCAGTGGGATAAGCCTCTGTGTCTGTGATCGGAAGGTTGTTGGTTCAAACCCAACCTCAGCATGTTTCTGGGCCCTTGAGTAAGGCTCTTAACCCCTAGCTTCCCAGGTGCCACAAAAGGTGGTTACGTTGGGGAGTAACAGCGCTACATAACTTACAAAAAAGAAAAGTCTACTGTAATGTTAAAGTTAATAGAGGGGGGGGGGGAGAAAGTGTAGTTACTTATGGAAATATTCATGATTACAATTTTTGTTGTATGTCAATATTATATGCAAAACCTTGCCAATGTTTAATAGTATTTTTATTGCATGTTTCTCTTATGCAAAACATCCTCCTTTGCCATTTCCCTCCACAGCCGAAAGTTTGATACTACTCTGATTATCCTGTCACATCTACATTTGCAACGCCACTTCTGCTAATTAACTTGCTTAAGCGGTCTGAGTTTCCGTAGCAGCCAATGTCAGACAAAGAAAAAGGCATTCCAATACTGGAAAGATAAACATTTCCGATACGTTTCAGAAAAAGGCACAGATTTAACTGTGCAATGTAATGCTTGTTTGCCAGCTGCGAAGATGTCGTCGAAATCGAAACAATCCATGTACAACTTCAGGAAACATCTAGAGGTAAGTGCAGCTTACTGTAACTGCAAACAGTCACATTAAGCGAAGACATGCCTACCTTCAGCGTGCCACACCATGCTTCTAAAGTGTATTGCCCGGTACACACCATGTGATTTCTGTGATCTTATAAGATCATTACCGATCATACTGTGCAATATGGATCTAATAATCCTGACTACAACAGGAACATACGACAATGACGCCAACTCAATCGTAAGCTACGACGCATAAAAAACAAAATGTAAACACTGACAGCATGCATAAACGCCACAATGAATCGCGAACCGTCTACCCCGCTTTCAAGCCACACTTAAAATAAAGTTGACCTTATTACTGTATGATCTTACAGTAAAATGTGGCCTGAAGCCTGACCTTGTGTTGGCTGTTATATTTATTAAAAATTGATCAATTAATGATGTTAATTCATGTATTGAAAGGAGTTTGACAGTAGCCAGTGTTTAGTACCGCTATAAAGTAAACACTGCCAGGTTACAAAATTTCAAAATGGTTAATGGTTGAGAATATTCATTCATAATTTAGAAAAGTAATCAAATGTTATTAGTTACATTACTTTCATATAGTAATTGAAATAGCTACACTATTATTACATTTTAATTGTAATTGTCACGGATTACATTTCCAAAGTAATCTTCCCAACACTGTTCACGGCTATAATCTTTTAAGATATGATGGCTGCATTTTTGGGGATGCTTTCGTTTGTCGTTTCAACGTCTTCCCGGCAACATCCTCAGTCTCCTTTAGAACGCTGAAAACCCTCCCAATCGTAATCCGTCCCATGACTGCATTTGCGACATTGTGAGTGAATGATCCTTTCTGGTTACTTGCAGCAGGGAGAAGGATTTCACCACTGGGTGCATGTAACAGAATCACACGCTGTAACCAAATCTGTAAGGCTGAAATTTTCCACCCAATTCACTGATAAAAGCAGCACTACTGGTCCTGGCCGAGTCAGCATTATTAAACTGAACTCAAAATTAAACCACAAAATCCTTATTCCATAAATCACACCACTGGCAGCTGCAGGTTCCCGAAAGGGAGAATATACTGTAACCCCATGAAGAGCACAAAAAAATGACTTTATTCCTGGTTTTGGGGGGTATACTTGTACACAGACACCATCTGATTCATTTCAAACTGACATATTCTAGTTAAATTTGTGATATTTTATTACCTTAGTCTGCTCTTGCATACTAATCACTGGAATAATTTAAATGTTCTTTTATTCTATTAGTCCTTATATAATTAGTTTTTACTGAATTTTTTAAATTTCTAAAATGATAAAATAAAGGTTGTATATAAGAAAATATGACAACTTGGTTATATCATTGCACATTTTAAAATGTCTTAGTTCCTGGTATTTGATCTAATACTCAGGCTATTAAAACATTAATAAAAGCACTAGTCAGTAATTATTATTAATCCTTTGGACTAATCTCAGTCGGTAATGCAAGTATAATTTTCTCTGAATGGTCTCTGAACAATGTCTTTCATATTAAAAACAGACAAACTGAAAGTTCAGATCACTTATGAGCTGGGACTGTCGCACGCCATTGTGACCGCACAATAACTTAAATCAGACACGTCAAACTTTTGTGAAAAGGCACACAATGAAACTGGGTCACTGCGGGCAGCTTAATGACTGTAGCCAGGGTAAGGCCCTTCCCCCATCCTCAGAATGGTCCTCAGACCATCAGGCAATAGGTTTGACACCTGATGGAGGCAGAATGGATGCAGTAATCCAAGTATTGTGATGAGGGATCTCATTCAAGCTTCAGAGATGAACTTGCCATCTCCCCCATAAATCTTTGGCAAGCCAGGATGAGAGGCTCATTAAAAGGGCACGCATCCGCCTTCGCCCGAGAAATACTGTGTCTACCTGCCGTCTCTCCGTCGATCATTTCTGACGTCAAGCCGACGTCTAATGATTCGCCTCCCGTTATTGTGATGAGTGAGACAGATGGGGCATCTCTCTTCCTGGTGTCTCGCGGTAAATGGTGACCGCACAGAGTGCCACCTGTCAGGTCAGCTGTCCGTGCCCGTGCCCTTGTCAGATGAAACGCGCAAGACGCAAAGCAGGAATGGACCTTTAAGAGACAACTTCTGCCGATCGGACGATTTCCGGTGGCTTTTTCCAAGGAAAATGAGGAAAAGCTGAAATACTAACAGGTTAGGTCTGCATTCATTGCCCCCTCATATCCGTGTGTGTATGTAAGGGGCTGGGGGGGGGGGGGGGGGGGGGGGGGGGGGGGGGGGGGGGGGGGGTGTGTGAACAGATGGCAGGATGAATAACAGTCACACTGATTCAAACTGGGAAACAGTCCAGTCAATATCCTGTATCACCAGTATAACCTGCAGCATTGAGCTAGTGTAAACATGCAAGGAAAGAGAAAAAGAATCTGTGCATTTCAATATTTAAATAGGCCTACGCTGTTAGTTTCAGATCACTTTCATAGCCTTTTTAAAAAATTACTTCTGTAATTTGTAGGTTACATTAAAAATGTCACGTCAACGTTATAAAAAAATAATCGAAATTTAAGGGCAGGAAATGCTCAAGTTACTTGGGCTGTCTGGCAGTTTCAACTGAAAGCTCAAAGCAGTTATTATTTTAGGTTACAAACAGCAAACGTTGCAATGGGGGGGGGGGGGGGGGAACCAGCTCAGTTTCAAATTTACAGTTTTTTTTTTTTTCCATTTTTTCCCTAACCCTGCATCCCAAGAGCCGCTGAAATTCAGCATTTCGCTTGTTGTGACAAGTCTTGTCTGCCACCATGTGGCCAGTAAGCCGGAGAGAAAGGCGTAAAGGCCGCATGAATTTCTGCTGACCCAAAAAAAAAAAAAAAAAAAAAAAAAAAAAAAGAAGGGTAGGCTTTAAAAACAAAAACAACTATGGCAGTGTTACAATTGTTCATTGTTAGAGACCCCTACACTTAAGGGGGGGGGGGGGGGGTCAGGGGGGGGGCTGAGTGAGGTCAGGCATCAAGCCCTGTGGTCAGTGAGGGATGAGGCCCACACGATACCCGGACTTCACTGTTGGCCCCCCAACAAAGGAAAGGAAAAAAAAAACAAAAAAACAAAAAAAAAACAGAACTGGCATGTTAAGTCAGCGCCCCCTCAGAAGATGGCGCCATAGGTAGCCACCCGTGTCGGCCAATGCCGTCTTTACAAACCTGGTCCTAGGTAAGCCCGTCTGGCTACCCTTTTCCTACCTCCCAGCTCCCTACCAGGCCAAATGGATTGACTTGCACTACTCTCTCTCCCTCATCCCGATTCGGCGCTCGTGTGCCGACAGCCCATGCTGGGACCCTTCTGCGTGCTTGAAGCACATCTAGTACTACTTCCTTCCTTCAATCCCCATAAATCTGTTCACCCAGTTGAAACAAGTATTACAACATCCCTAAGCCAATTGCTAACAATAGTGATCCGCCCTCATTAAACTGCGCTCACATACAAATTTAGTCAAGCTGCATCACATCCAGTGTCCCCCTGCCTTAAATCCCATGCTGCCTGGGTCCACCGCCCCATTCAGTTCCATCTGTACCAATTGTCAACAGTTAGCAAATATGCTTTTCAGAAATGCTCCCCAGGACAGCTAGAGGATAGATGGCTGGATTGATGTTGAATGTTTTAATTTACACTGTGTTCATGTTAGTTTTGTGTATATTGCTTACTGAAGAGTTTTTTTTTGCCAAGCGTTTAGCATCAAACGACAATTATTCTGGTACGTTTCCGCGTACTGGGAATAAAGTATTTGGAGTTCTGATGAATGTCAGGCCTTGTGTTACAGAGCACAGGTCCACGCGCCTTCGGAGAGGTGGTTTGTGGGCTCTGACCCCCTCTCCCCCGAGCTTCTAGTTTACTCAATGCATCAGAGCTGCGGCTGCATTTGGGACTAAATCAATTTGTTCGCCATGTCTCTTTAGGCCAGGCATGTGGGTTAACTGGCTCCACAGGGATGCCGCATGAGAGATCAAGCTTCTTTACATGCCACCAGAGAGGTTGCTCCCACCGTCACACCTACAGGACCCCAGAGATTGTTTTTATACCGTTCCTGTTCTATTATAAGCAGTATGGCTTAGGTTACAACTATTAGGTCTAATTCGGTATGGGTCATGCGTCTATTGGCAGAAAGGTCTGCAAAGTATGGGAATAAACTCCACATGCAGTGGCTGTGTTTCCCTGTCCAATTATTTTCCCAAACAAACATCACAAAACAGATGCTGATCTTGGTGTATGCCCCTTGGGGTTCACACAGCAGTTGCAGGGGTAAATTGATGCTCTACTTTGTCAATAAAATCAATCGATATTTGCATAGCAGTTTTAACCACAGGGTTTACAAAGTGAGATTATGTAGATTATTACAGACAATGGTGAAAAGTTTTGAAAATAGAAATTCAGAGGCTCTCAGGTTTTCTGGGAGAGAGATCCAGAGTTTGGGACCATGCGGTACCTAAAAGCCACCTCCTCCACCAGGTTTTAAGAATAACCAGCTAATTACTGAAGGATGATTGGGATAATCTGATTTAAAATCATTTCAGTGAGGGAGGGCAGAGCAATTAATAATGAGTAAAACAACCTTAAAAATCTAAAAATTGCAAAACCTACGGGAAGCCAGTGAAGGAATTTAAGGGTAGGTGCAACATGAAAAACATTCAAAAGAATTTTAAGCCTAATTAAATAATATTAAAGTTACTAATGTGAACACTTTAGGGGCAGGGGGTCCCTAGGCCCGATCATTGTGTGTGGTTGTTGTATGTGAGGGTACTGCTACATGCACACGTGACATCTGATAGTGGAGTGGCTACAGCTGTCCCCCATGCAGATGGACTAGAGTGCAAGGCAGTCAAGTTAGAGGATTTACAGGACCTGCCACTACCCATGACAGACTGCTACAATGGGCTTTTCCTACCATCCACTGCACCCGACGCAGCCTAATGAAATCATCATAGAAGGCCAGAGGGGACTGTGGAAAAGGAACATAATCAAGTGTCTTGGCACCAAGATTGTTAAAAAGGTAATGTTGGTTCACATTCAAGGCAGAGTACGCAAAGAAACTACACTGAACCACGGTGCTAATGCGCAGCCATGGTGTCCCATTCCCCACGGCGCCTTTAGACAGGCAGTAGGGGATTTTCTCAGGGACACACGATTATACCATTCATGACAGGGACAAAATCCTTGTTTGAGCAGGTTCAGGCCTTGCAGTAAGAAGAGGTACAAACCATCCTGGGCTCCCAGATGGGACTTCCATGTGCTTCTCCATTACCAATGGGGGGGAAAATAAAAAAAAAAAAAAACCTATTCCACCCCTAATGAATAGGATCATCTCATTAGTAACTAGGCCATCTACCCAGCATTCCCTGGGGTAACCAACTGTAAACATCACATCTTTTGGAAGCCTCAGACTGAACAACATGGCCTTAGCTGACCCGTGAAAGAGTACAGAGTGACTTTGTGCAGTAAGGCGATTTTAACAACTAGGCACCCTGTGAGACGGAACAAGAAGCTTGAAGTCAGCCAATCTGCTGGATGAATGCTGACTTGAGGAGGAAGTGAGAGCCAGATCACTGACTGCAGCACAGCCGCTAAGATCCCAGCCAGCGAGTCTTGAAAGCGGTAATTAGGCAGGCCGCTGTGGCCGCACTCCTCAGGTACACTGCGGACACGGTTTATTCGTTCGTGCACGTGTGGCATTTAGCCAGCTTATCCTGGGGCTCAGGAGGGGTAGGGTTAAGGAGGTAGAAATTAAGGTTTCACCATTGTCTGCAAAGATAGGTCTTTCCAGAATCCCATGACGTTCCAGGGTAGGTTACCACAACTGAGAGAGAGACCACTGAAGCAGGATGTACAAAAGAGGTAAGGGGCATTTGCTGAGACGGGGCGCTGCTGCATGCCACCTCATGACAAACCACCTCAGGGATGAGGACCTGGGTGCAGCCATGCAGTGTGTGATACCTCAGCACCATGCTGCGCAGATGGAGCTGAAGTGTTTCCAGTGGCTGGAGAGCCAGTGCTGCCACCAACCTCCAGCAGGGCCAGATGTAGGTTAACGTCATACTCAGGACAAAGCAATTGCAGGTTAAGGGCCTTGCTCAAGGCCCCATTGGAGTAGAATCACTCCAGGAGTTCACATGATTTGAACCAGCAGCTTTCTAGTTGCTGGCACAAATCCCTAGCGTCGGAGCCTCCCCCCCCCACTGTAAACAGAAGAACTTCATGAAGGATAACAAAATTTGAGTTTGGAGGGCTGAAGTTGTGAGCACAGTCACGCATTGGCTACCGGGAATTTTCACTTGGTGACCATTTTACTTAAATTCCAGGACCTTGGATGCTAAAAAAAAAGGAGAGGTTATTGCTGAATCAAAAGAAACTATCAGAACCACCAAGTACCTGAACAAAAAGAAGGAAGAACAATCGAGGGCACTGAATACCTGGCACAGATGTTTGGGGAGCTAGAAGGGAGCACAAATGTGGACTGCCTACCGCCCACCCAAGGACTGAGTTTTAAGATGATTAATTGTCATTGTTCACACACCACAGCACGCAACAACAAAATATGTCCTCAGCATTTAACCCATGTGACAGTGTGACAGCAGGGGGCAGCTACCTGAGCGCCCGGGGAGCAGGGCTTGGGGACGGTACCTTGCTCAGGGTACCTCGACGCTACATGCGGGTCGGGGACTCGAACCGGCGATCTTTACGCAGCCGCCTCCCTAACCACTACACCACCTGCCGGCCCCATGTTGAGAAACACTGATCGAAAAAGTGTCAGGGAGTTTCTAGACTCCACAGACAGGATATGGATCTGTGTAAAACTTTATGGTGGCCCTCAGAGAGTAAGGAAGTAGTTTGGCAAGGTTCCATAAGCTTTAGAGACTTTGTGAGAACACCAGCTTAGGAGGAACAGGAAGGAAGGTGTTCTTATAACCCAGTATATCTTTGTGTGACCGAGTTTGTCTGGTGTGTCCAAATGCACATGCATGATGCACGCACGCACGCGCACACACACACACACACACACACACACACACACACACACGTTAATCATGGAAACCGTTCCGGCCCCCGGGAGGCTCTCCAGTTACCGAGCAGAGGCACGAGGGGCGGGGCCTCGGCACGTTACGGCACAAGAAAACAACAGGCGCGTCGAGGGCAGCCACGCGCCACTGAACAGCTGTAGCCTCGCAGACGAAACCTTACCCACCTGGCTCACCCCCTGCCCCCCTACCGTGGAAATAACGCGGCGTTCAGCCGGGACACGCAGCGAGAGACGCAGCTGTCAGAGGCACCCTGAATGGGAGCCAGCCGCCGATTATTAAAAATCCAGGAAGGAGAGTTCTTGCCACTCGCTCCCAAGACCACCTGCCGCCTTTAATCATCCAAAAAGCTATGCAACTGTTCCCTTTATTTTTCTAAAGGAAAACTACAGAAGACAGTAAACAAGAATAAAAATGGCATTTAGTCATTTTGCAATTACTGTACACGGCTTGGGAAATTGCATTTAATTGTTTTTGAGTATCCCAAGGCTTGCTTGATACCAAGATTAAATAAATTGGCTGTCTGTCTAAATGAAATGGAAACCGACACTCACCCCCAAACTTATGCCCAAGTAATATTACTATGACCTGGAGTTCTGAAGTCACTCTAAAACCTGCTCCTTGTGTCCTTTCAAAGCCAGTCTCTTAGCTGTTCAGAGCTGAAAAGATGAACATTGAGCAGTTGCAACAACTTCACAGGATATTACTGACTGTATAAAAGCAACCTGCTTCCAGAAATGATTAAAGGACTAAATTATCAAAGGGTCATATTTCCATTCATCATTTTACAACATTCATGTCATCATGCCAGCCCCAAAACTGACATGCCTTCTTTAAAAAAAGTGTGATATGGTATTTATGAAAGTATTCATTACAAAACCGCAGTCATTGAATGGCTCACAAAAGGTGTGGCTGCCAATAGAAACCATACACATCCACACGCAGTAATTTCAAAAGAGTGGGTGGGTGTCATAAATCTATTGAAGTTACATTTATAGCACGCATTGTTTTTATATAGTTATACAAAATGATTCCTACCAAAATAAATCTAACAGGGTTACCTGATTAATTTTGCATTTCCGTCAGCGTATAAGCCGTGCGCCGAGCCAAATCAATTGTTTGCCGACTTCTCACATTACCCCTGTATAGAGAGGGCGTAGTTGGTAACCATGGCATTACTCAAACCTCACTTTTGGACCTGAGGGTTACTGTGACATCACCCTCCATCCATGCGTCCAGAACCAGACGCGCAGCGACTGCCCCAGCTTTGTCAAACTAAATCAAATTGAAAGGTAATATCTGAAGGACTGGGTCAAATTCTGTTGGTCTCATTTATGAAACTGTTGAGACACGCATTTCATTCCCACCCCCCCCTGTAGGCAACAACAAAGAAGAATATTCAACAGTTTAGGTCGTCATATTCTCCTTGTTCCGCCCTAAATCCCAGGGTGGGACATTTCCAACTTGCATGATCCCTTTAGTGCCATGGAGTGTTAAACTGGAATAAACCGCAAGAGACTTATTATCCATACAGAACAATGATGAAAATACAATACTGCTCCACCCTCTGCAGTCAGGGGCGGGGTTAATGTAGTCTCTGCTTGACATCTCCCACGGTTATGGCTATCCTCACCCGCATGCATCCACATCCCTCGCACAGAAGGTGCTTTAGAAACCAGACACGAAAATCGTCACGTCGCCTTGATCTCTGCTGCAGCGTCGGACGACCTGAGAAACCGTATGTGATAGGCATCATCAGGATCACAGGCCCGCACGCCATTTCTTTGATTTGGATCTAGCTTTTTTTTGTAAAAGATGAAATCCTGCCCCATATTTCAGCGAGGCAGGCCGCTTGTAATCCTCTGCTAGGCGCACAGGCGGAGATACTATAGTGTGACAAAGGTTACTAAATCGTGGGCAAATATGGAATGCAAAAGCAACTCCATAGGTGGTCATATGCATCCAAATGTCACAAGCAAAAAATGTAAGGGGGGGGGGGGGGGGGGGGTGGTTGCAGACAGACACAGTGCAATACAGAATAAAAACTGCAGGGCAAGAGTTGAGATGGGGAGAAAAAGGAAACTGGCATTCATATTGTGAGAATTTCACTTCTTTGTTAACTGAGCAGCTCTCAAGGGTGGCCAGTGCGTATTTCCCCACCTGAAGGTTTCAGAACCAATATCACAAGCAAGAGATAACATTTATTGAGCACTAGAGAAAAATCTGAATCTTAAAACATCAAGAAATATTCACTCTGAGGCATATGCAAAACAAGAAAAATGCATTTAGGGGGAAAACTGAACATCAGTAGGATAGTTCTTACAATGCTGCATAAAATAAAAAGTAAGTAATTTGGTATCATATGAGAACTTGGTTTTAGTGGAAGCTGACTCTTGCACCTTTAAAAGGCTGGTTAAATATACATGCCCATGAATAGCAATGAAAAATCTATTAGACCCACTGGACATTGTTGTACTGTGACTACAGCTTGAGTTTCTTTGAGTAATAATTTATTAAAGACAACACTTTATCATGCTGGCCCCTCTCAGGGTCAACACAGAGCATAAGGCAATGACTGTTTCTAAAGCTTTGATTGTTTATTGAATCACCCCCCCCCAAAATGTATTAAAAAAAAAAAAAACCCACCTCAACACTGAGGACAAAAATAATTTTAAATCCTGCTTTGTGCAAAATATCAATAAGGATACAAATGTAAAATCTGTTAACTCAATTTACCTTAGACAGCAAGATGCAAAATAACTTGTCACTTGTTTTCAGTTGTTGTTAATCTTGCGCTCAGAAGACTACAATACCCCCATAAAACATAATGCTGGCCATGAATGGCATCCGAGTGATTAAAATGGTCTAGACCTGACGTTGGTGGCCCAGGATAGAACACCCGTACCTGGCAGGTTTCATGGCCATAAAAGGATGTCTGAGAGTTGGAGTACTACGACGCGCCCAGCCAGTGCCCTCCCACACAGAGCTAGTGAAGTTCTATGCATTTAACTCACAGGGGGCCAACAACATGTTACACTTATGAACCAAAAGCCCAGCCCTACAGGTATAGGACTTAACTGTTGTAACCAGTCACTTCAGTTCTCTGTAGTTAAGTGGAATTAAGAGAGGGAATAACACAGTAGAATGTGGATAAGCTGCAAAAATATAAGGTTCAAGAATCTCTGAAAAACTCCCTTTCGGGTACACATGGCCCAATTTCACTCAGTGTTAACAATGAATGTAAACACAATCCCCTAAATTGGGGGGGGGGGGGGGTCTGCTTTATACAAGCTTGGAAAAATGTAGTCTGGTAATGAACCTTTCACTAGAAGTAAATTAGCATGGTGTGCAAGTGAAGCCCACATTAGCGTGTACAGATGCAGCCATTTGATGGGCTGCGTGACAAACACTAGTAATAGTACTAGTAATCCTTCAACCGTGCCTTAGAAAACAAGGAGCACTATAATAAAAAGTAACATGATTCAACAGATCTACACAAGCATAAAAGTTGGAAGAGGCAAAGCCAGCCCCATACGAATGGAAATTTAGTTATCCTTTGATTGTTCCAAACAAAGGAAGTTATTCCAAGATCCAGATGGATAGTTGGTTCAGACAGCAAGCCTACCCTGCAACACCCCCCTGTACTGTACATTTCCACAGCATTCTTCCCTTAGAGGCATAAAACATTTATGGTTCCTACAAACAGTGATAGGCACCTAAAGCAAACTGCAAGCGTGAGATGATTCAGTGGGGGGGTGGCATGGTGGTGCAGTGGTTAGCACTGTTGCCTCACACCACATGTGTGATGTCCCCATGTCGTTGTGGGATATCCTCTGGAGTTCCTAAATTGTGCACGTGCGAGCGAATTGTGTGTGTGTGTGTGAGATGGGGATAGCATAACAGGTATCAGCATCACAGAGCGGAGAATTAGAGAGACCAGCATTACAGGGATTAGTGTTAGC
>JAODKL010000101.1:482428-511561 GCA_026780765.1 Petrocephalus schoutedeni | reverse complement strand
AGGGCACTTTTTTGGACTGAGGGCAAAAGGGCAAGTGCTTCAGCACCACCTCGTCTCTATCTGTGCACGCCAGTGCACATCTTAATTAGCTAATTACCCGGTTTAATAGGTATGTTTGAGCAGGGAAATCTGCAAACTGTGTTGGATTCTGGCCCTCCAGGACTGGAGCTGGGTACCCCTGGTATACTGTATATAACATAACGTTATTAAGAGGACTGAGGACCGGGGTTGGGCACCGCCGATATATAATAACTGACCCCATTGGGCCGCTGTACATCATTACACCAGAGGGTGGTGAGAGAGAGCGTATGTCCGCTTCGCTGAACTCGCTTGTGAAATAACTGAACGATGAATCGGCTCTCTGACGGACCTGAAACTGACAGTGAGGTGACCGAGACCATTTCGATCTCTTAAAAGTCTCATTCAAAAGGAAGTCATGGTTAGAGAACAGCGGAAGTGTAATATAATTAAAGAAACTTGGTTTACTGCAGCCTGGGGTGCTCATCGCATGATGTACCGTTCATTATTATTATTATTATTATTATTTATTATTATTATTATTGACTAGGGTCCGGAGAGAGCCCATCCACCAGGCTGGCCTCTTTTATAATCTCATCAAATTTATATACAGAGCACTAAAGATAAAGTATTAAAATATAAAGCATTAAAGGGAATCAAATGTGCTTACGCAGGAGAAGCTCGCGGAAATAGCAGGCGTGCCGTAACGATTTAGGCTATGTGTTGTATTAAAGGGATCGTGACATCAAATAAACATTATCAGTGCTACACGACGCTCCTGTTACGTCAACATGCGGAATCTGGGATTTTCCATTTTCACGTGTCTTATTCTATTTGGGGTCATATGTTGGTTTTTCTAATTCTGATACCATAAGCTCTCGTGTTGCCTGAATTAGGCTATTTATACGTGTCTTTTTGTGCGTTTTTCCCCGCGCATCAAAGGTTTGTGGTCACCACTAGAGAGCAGGATTTCATCACGAATATAACAAACCGTATAATGCATTTCCAAACAGCATTTATTTTTAGCCCAACTCAACTTGTATCTGCAGAGCTTAAAAAGGAAACTGTCCACACGGATTCATTGCGTACTTAAAACAAAAGGCAAAAAGCACCAGAATCTTCTTAACGTCAGCGGAGGTCTGAGCTTTCATCTTGCGGGGTCTGTGTTTCTGCGTTCCAACCTGCTGGCGGTGCAGAATACGTCGGCACATTGTTGCACCGGGTGTTTTTTGCCCTTTATTTTGCTGTACTGCCATGCGGCATATGCCACTTGTACTCAGCAAATGCATCCTAACAGCCGCTCTGCGTTATCGATTTTGTTTTTCAAAGGACGGTGCAGAGAGAGGGTGACAGGACTGTCAATGCGGAGGGAGCCAGTGCCATACGGGTTATGTGCATTATGTGTTTGGGGTTAAGGGCTTCGGGGAGGGGGGCAGGCCTTTACTGTACACGGGTTGTTCGACGTTTAGCCAAAGGGCGCATAATTATGTAGAGTCAGGGAACTGCAGTGTACTAATTGAGGGGTGAAAAAATGTTGACATTATTCAACACAGTAGCCAAATGTCATACAACCAGGAGGTCTTTTCATTACAGCATATTTTAAATATATACCCTCCCCCCCCCCCAATGTCCAATTTGGCATGTTTTAAGATTCACAGATGTTTTTTGTGCTAGCATGATGCAAATATTTGCATCTAACAAAAGTAATTCCTCTTTATAATACACCAGGCGGTTTCTACTAGGAAAATTAAAGTACAAATATAAAACATATTAAAAGGTCGGTGTGGCTGTTGTGAAATTTTGAAATAAGTTTAAGTTCAGCAGGCTAGGAGGCCGTGTCTGTGATCAGAAGGTCAATGGTTCAAATCTCACGGGTGGCAGAATGATGTCACCCCTGAGATTCTGAACAAAGCCCTTAACCCCCAATTGCTCATGGGGACTATCTGCCCCCTCATTCCGATTTGTATAAAATGTCACAGAATGCAGCTCCACATATAATTTAAAGCAGGGAATAAGACCATATTTTCAGATCTTGGTATATCCATTCAGGGGCAGAATTATGGACTGGGTAATTAGCTCTAGTGAGAAGGTGCTGGCTTCTGTAGGTCTGTGATGCTGGGAAGCCTAGGTTCATCATGCCTATAAGACTGGGAAACACTAGGCACAGCATTTCCACAAACATTATCCTTCAACCCAGTCACATGACAATGGCACAAAAAAAAAAAGCGCATGGCGGCAACACCTGCGATAGCTTGACTGAAGCAAAACGCTGTATCGTGCTGGATAACTCGTCATTAAATGTTTTATTAGAAATTAAACAGTAATAATTCAGAAATCGTAAAAATATACAATTTTACTTGTGAAGGGCATATTTACATGTCTTTTCTTCTGTTAAACACACTGGTTTTACAAATAAACAGAATGGAAGGACAGCAATGCGATTGGCGAAGAATGAGTGAAAGTAACCAGTGGCTGGTGGTTCCCTTTATTACTCTGTGCCAGGCCGTGTCTCTGCCAGCACATACAGACAGATCGTTACAGGCAACATGAAACCAACCCCAGCATGAGCACAGTGTGTGAAAGTGCAAATTACACGGACTTAACACAAAAAAAGGAAGAACAAAATATATGCTGGAACTTTCCATATGTGATATTTACAGTTATTGCCTATATATACACACACTCAGTGGCTGCTTTATTAGGTATATCTAGATAGTACCAGGTAAGACCAGAACTGATGGGGCCCCTGAGGTTTGACGCCCCCTGTTGGCCACAAACCATCACCACTAAGAGGGGGCAAAGTCAGTTTACGACTGGGGTCCTCGATATATGACACCTGCTCTTGGGTAGGATCCCCTTCTGCCTCTAGAACCGCTTCCAGGGGACATAAGTAGTATGTTCAGAGAGGCCTTTCTGCACACCTCTGTCGTATCGAGCTATTATTGTTATACTCGTGGCCTTCCTGTTGGCTTCAAGCAGTCTGGTTCTTCTCTTCTGACCTCTCTTATTAATGAGCTATTTTCAGCCACAGAAATGCCGTCGACTGAACATTTTTGTACATCACACCATTCTCGAGACGACGTACAGTGTGAAAAGCGCAGGAGGGTGGCTGTTCCTCAGATGCCTGAGCCACCCTGATTGGCTATTTGGAAAAACAGCCTGTTTATGCACACCTAATAAACCGGTCATTGAGTGTATATATTAGCATTGAGGCAAATAATCCCTTTACATAATTATGTGTAGCATGCAGGCGGCCCCCTTCTGCCTGTTTCCTTGTTGAGGTGAACTTCCCCTTGCGTTAAGTGTAGTGCTACATACTGACTGCACAGTGTCAGAGACAAAGTAGCCGATCCGTGGTCAGTCGCTGGTGAAAGCGTCTGTAAGGACACAAACATAGCTGCATGGATCTGACATGACATTTCTTCGGTCCAGGGCAGGGGAGTTCTGAAACCCAGCTCAGATTTTGTTCCGTCAGAGAACTTCCAAGCAAAAAAGGCATTTTAAGCATCAAGTTTTTTTTTTATGGAAAAAACTGCCAGATGCTGTTACTGGCTCTGAAGAAAAGCAGTGTAGTGGAAGAGTTTTAAAATTGGTGGGATTCCCTTTTCTGCCGTCGGAGAGAGCCAAGGTACAGCGTAGCGTGGAATTGGATGGAAGTGGATCTATTGTTCGGTGTTTTTTTTCTCTTCATGGGCCAGTTAATGGAAGGGAGGGGGATTCAGGGAGACTTAAGGTGGTGAGCCGCCTCCGCTTAATAATACCCTTCCTATCTCTACCCAGCCTTTTATGGCTTCACAAAACTCGCCAGCAAATCGGTTTGGAAAATCTGCCATCCGTATTCAGCTGTTTTCAAAGTGACCTGCGATTTATTCAATCTGTCTATGACATTTTCCCAGAGCCGGTCGGGTTAACCTCCGCGCCCACGGCTATCGTGGAGGGCCCTTGCCAGAATTTGACCCCACAGACCTTCGGGGCGTACGCGGGCCGTCCCTAATCGCTTTGTCGTTCTTTGGCAATTATCTTAATCCGGGCGCTGGCAGCGATATGTGGGGGGCGGGGCCTCAAAATACACCTGAAAGCTTTGAAGAAAGATTTGTCCCTAGAGTGCCTCTGCCATGTCACTCACCGATTCAACATATATCATTGGCTAATGGCAACATTGGCCCCTCTAAATGGATTATGCCGGACACCTTAAAAGAACCCTAGAATTGACATTGGTGCCAGACTGCCAGAGTGTCGCTGAGTGATACCTCACACTCTTCACAAGTGTGGCGCCATCTGATGCTCTTAATCCAGGGGTGGGCAATCTTATCCGCAAAGGGCTGGTGTGTATGCAGGTTTTTAGAATAGCCTTTAGGTCAGCTGTTCAAACCCAAGTGTGAGGACTTTTCGGCCAATAAGTCCTCTAATTAGTAATCTAATTATGGAGCTGCAGTGAAAACCCGCACACACAACGGCCCTTTCAGGATAAGATTGCCCACCTCTGTCTTAATCTCGCCAGCGTTCCATTCGTCCTGGGTGGCTGTTGGCTGGATTTAGGTTCGAAAGGCCCATGGAAAAGCACAGGATGGGTGCCCCCCCCCCAACCCTCTTCTTGCCTTTTGTCACCTTGGTCCATCTTCTCAACCTCACCCACAAGCCACGCCACCCTCACGCGTGCGAGCCCCACCTGTGAAAGTGAATCGATTTCTGTTTCTTATTTTTTAAGAAAGGCACATTAGAGAAAAGAAAGCAGACGGGCCGAACGTCAGCCGCCTTGCCATTTCGTAAAGGTTACACCTGGACGTTTTGTTTGTTTTCGTCCGCAGGGAAAGCGGCTTGACAGATGGGAGTGTAGGCAAGGCCTGGAACTGCTAATGTTGTAGAAACAATATTGGTCTTTTAGGTCATAAAATCAACTCTTTCACCATATATTGGCTCCATAATCTCTCTGCTATGCTTCCTCTTATGTTTGCCTATCCTTATGTACAATATTAAACAATGCTAACTACATAATACATATTTTCCCTGACAGGGTGACTATCTTATTGCATGGATACTCAGTCCATCTATTTACTACTTGTCTATTTACAGTGGACCAGCTCCCTCCCGAGGTTCTTCAGGTGTTATTTTTGGAATAAAAGCTCCTGAAGAGTTTTTTTTTCCCATTGCTGGACGTGGAAAGGAATCCGTCGAAAGAAGAGGGACTTCAAAGGCACACGATATGGGCGACTCTTCCTCCTTTTACTCTCGCATCCATGTAGCTCGTGCTTGGCCTGGGCGGGAAAATCTGAATCGGCGAACGCAGGATTACGGCATGAATCTGCTCCAAGATACCCATGCGAGTCAATATCATAACTCTTTGTTCATCTGTCGATAGTATAGATCAGTGTTTCCCAATCCAGTCAATGTTTTTGCTCCCTCCAAGCTCCCAACCACACGGACCACATTATTCAAAAACATGGACTGTTTGTGAGTCCCGACGGACCAGACTGGGAAATACTGGTTTAGATAATCAGTTTTGAATAGCTATTCAGTTTCGCTTTAAAACCAACCAATCTCATCGACCATCCTCGTTTGACCAATCACATTCATAGCCTTTTGACACAATTTGGTTTCAATAAAATTAGATTAAAGAAACGGAAAAGGAAGAAACAAGCACAACAGCGGGCTGTAACCTGGAGGCCCTTCCCCGGGCAGCTGAAAGCAACGTCACCACGTCCTTTAGCCTAGTTTGAAATGTAACGGAAGAAAAACAACATATAAAAAAACAACGATATAAAGCTCTTAGTTAATTTGATGTTTCCACGTTAAGGACAATCCACCTTGGCTTTTCAAATGGCATTTCAGGGGTTCTTCTGTGCTTCAGTGTTTTTTAAAGATGCCTGGGTTTTATCACATGACGTTGGGTAAGCCAAAAGTAGGTTCCTGAACCTTCAACAATGACACCAGGGAGGAGAAGGACGTCTGACGAGGTACCATCGCGTCTCAAAGTCCTCGGACTGGAGTCTCGATCTCTCCATTTCTGGAGAAACTGTCCTCATGGATGAAATGCCAACGTCAGCTATGAGTCACCTGCTTCCGACGTTGCCGTGATTCATCACGTACGGGGGCCCTGCAGCCACCAGCAGGCCTCCGCGGGACACTCAAAGCGGTGCCATGCGGCTCGCCTATGACGGCATGCGAGGCGGCGTCTCCTCCAGGACTCCCATTTCTGCATAGCAACTCCCTGCCACCACCGCCACCCCCCCGCTGGCTCTGTGATGCGATGCAGTGTGGCATCTGTGGTGCATGCTGGGAAATGCCGATTGGGCGTGTGGGTGAGAGCGTGGCTGCGGATGACAGAGGGCCACGGTGTACAGAGCATCGCGGGGCAACTCCCTCGCTGGTCAGTAGGAGTGTGACTTTACCCCGTACCACCTCTTCCTGCTCCCAAGAATCCTAATTTTGACCCTTTCCAGTGGGATCTGTGTAGGTGATTTGCTCAAATTGCTCAAATGAGTCTCTTTTCTAAAAAAAAAAAAAAAAAAAAAAAAAACCAACCTCAGCTTGACACTTCCACCTCACTGTACACTGAACACTCCATGCCTTCGGATTTAACATAACAAAAAAAGTCGCCTTCAAACGGACATCAACAGATGCATTCATCCGTTTCTCTGTTTGTTCTTTTTCTTTTTTTATTTTATTCAAGAGGGGCAAGCACGTCATAGTTATTCCCTTTAGATAGGCATTCACTAAAACATTTATTAATCTGTTTACTTAAACGATATCTGCTTTTTTTGTTGCATTCAGTTGTTTCTGAAGAGAAAGTATGCTTTTCCTGGTTTTAGGAGTATAAGGAGTGCAAGGTGGTGCTGTGGAGTGAAAGGGGCTTCTTGAGCATCATGGTTGCTGATGTCACTTCCTCCTACACAGTCTGGAAGGCCTTGGTCTGGGCTGGGACCATGACCGGAGCAACACTCAGGTTCTTGGAGGTGAACTTGGGGGTGTCGAGCTCGGGTGTCTTAGTCTCCACCTGCGTGTATGCAGGAGGGGGTTGGCTGAAGCCGGGGGGCTGTCCGTTCTCCTTCAAGGCCGCCACGGCTGGAAGGCGGGGCCGATGCCCGCGGGGGGCGGTGCTGTGCACCATGGACTGCGTGGAGGAGGTGCCGGAGCGGGAGCTTCCCGATCGGGAGGAGGACAATGAATTGGGCTTCATCAGCTTGGCTTTGGGCGCCTCGGCATCCTCCCTGCATGCAGACATGGAGGACGGACCCTCAGTGTCGCCCCCTACACTCCCATTTCAAACCCCCCCCCCCCACCTCACCCCAACAAAGTACCCCTCATGCCTGTGCTCATGCTTCCTTAGGATCTTATTATAGTGCAAAACAGCAACATGCAACTAATCGGTACAAATCTCTAGGTTCACTTAACAATTTGCCATTCTGAAGTTTTATGAGGACAATCTGCTCGGATGTTATTTCGACTGAGCTTCCACACTTTGTCACAGCTTCGTTTATCTGGCTGACAAGCACAGCGGGGCTGTGCTTCACCGGCAAGATGGGCCCTGATGCCGAGGGCTGGCTTCCCTTTGCTGCAGGACTCCTGCCAAGGGTAACACTTCCCAGGTTACCTCAGTTCTTTGGCCATCACTCCGGTAACCTATGTGACCCTCCCGGCTCGCCTATGACTTGGCTAGCCCATCTGGCACACAATCATTTCATCTTTTTTTTCTCCAATTTGCAGGGTTGTGCCGACCTTTCGTTGTGAGTAGATACGTGAAGGTCCCTCTGGCATACGTGCGGCGTACACGGGAAACAGTGTGTACGCTTTCAGCCGACTCCCCTAGAATGTCCGCATTATACAAACTCTGAGCCCCAGAGCCCCAGATAATTCATCTCAACGCTCACAAGCGAGCTGCAGCCCCGCTGCTAAACCGCAACGAAAACTGTCGATGCTGCAACAAGCGTCTCGGCCAGCATCGCATGCATAATGGAGGAGAGCGCGATCAGCGGAATGGGGAACCTGTTAGGAGAGAGGGGAACGGCTGGGGAAAGCAGGGTGGGGGGCTCACCGGATCTCATTGGGGGTCTCCTCCTCCTCATACTTCCTCTTCTCCTTCTTCCGGAAGACCAGCCAGACGATGAGGATGATGAGCAGGACCCCGAAGGACACGCCCACCACCGCGCCAGCCACCACACCCATCCCCCGCACATCTGGGGACATAAGAAGGGGGTAATCAGGGAGGTGGCGCAAATGTGCAAGCTCAGGAACCCAACCCGGTAGGCATAATGTAGGAAGTCAGACACAGCGACACAGGATGTCAGACACTGAGATACAGGAAGTCAGACACAACAACACAGGATGTCAGACACTGTAATACAGGAAGTCATACACAGCGACACAGGATGTCAGAAACTGCGATACAGGAAGTCAGACATGAAGACACAGGATGTCAGACACGAAGACACAGGATGTCAGACACTGCAATACAGGAAGTTAGAGAAGACCAGGGCTGAGAAATATCTGGATCCAGATATTTACCTGAGGCCCCTATTCAAAGTGTTAAAACAGCCACAACCTAAGTGTCAGCTTGCAGAACCTCCAATATGCATATCAACAATTTCTGTTTGTCACTTTTTGTCATTTGCTGTATTCTTACCAAGTGTTTTAAGTATTTTAATTGTGAGTCCACTGTTTTCCCTGTTACCTATAACTTGTCTTATTATATCACATATGTAGTTAGTTATTTAGTTACTTATCAGAAGCGTATTGCATCTTTATTAGACTTGAAAAAAACACGATGTGCCATCCTAAAGGGTGAAGGTAATTGATTAGTTGTCCATAAGCGTTTATTTAGACGAGCAGGTTTTTCTGAGTAAATTAAATTTTTTTCATAATACAAAACACCGGTGTTTCTGTAATATGTGGCTCCTCATCCGTTTCACAAGAAATTGAATCTAGCTTCATTCTGTTTCTCTGGGATTTGTACTATTTGCAAACAGGAGTAATTACAGAAAAAACAAAAATTAGATAGTCACTGGTGTAATTTCTGCGTGTAAATACATGTGTCTAATGGCCCGTTACCAGACGTTAAACACTCTTTTGGGTGGCGAGGCCTTGCCGTGGAAGTGAGAAGGTGTGTATGTGTGCGTGTTTGTGTCAGATCTGCCAATCAGATAGCCGGGCCTTGCCGAACACCTGATCTGAGCGAAGTCTGTGAGGGCTCTGTTTCTAGCCACCTAGCGATGGTCTCTTTGAAGGCCGGCTGCACTCACAGTGCATAATACAAAACACCGGTGTTTCTGTAATATGTGGCTCCTCATCCGTTTCACAAGAAATTGAATCTAGCTTCATTCTGTTTCTCTGGGATTTGTACTATTTGCAAACAGGAGTAATTACAGAAAAAACAAAAATTAGATAGTCACTGGTGTAATTTCTGCGTGTAAATACATGTGTCTAATGGCCCGTTACCAGACGTTAAACACTCTTTTGGGTGGCGAGGCCTTGCCGTGGAAGTGAGAAGGTGTGTATGTGTGCGTGTTTGTGTCAGATCTGCCAATCAGATAGCCGGGCCTTGCCGAACACCTGATCTGAGCGAAGTCTGTGAGGGCTCTGTTTCTAGCCACCTAGCGATGGTCTCTTTGAAGGCCGGCTGCGCTCACAGTGCATGGTGACCTCGATGATGCAGCTCTCCTCTCCCGCGTCATTGTGCGCCGTGCATTTGTACACCCCCGTGCTATCCAGCGTGAGATTCCTCAAGGTGATGATCTCAGGGTTCTTCAAATCTGTGAAGAGAAGAAATGTAAATAAATAAAAACCACAATCACAAACAGAGGTCCCATTAGGCACTAAAAAGATGGCCATTCTGCCCACTTGGCTGATTTGAGTCGGCAATGTTTTATCAAGGGCCTGATTATATGTGAAGCCTAGTGCTGTGACCTTTGAACTTTTATAGGATTTTCTTGGCAACTGTGAAAGACAACTTATTTAGACATGAACTGGCTGAGAAACCTCTGTCAGCTTGTGGTCTTTTTTGCAGAACTAGATTATAAGTGGTCATCTGGAATGATCTAGTTCAGACTGCCTGTCTTTCATCATATTGTCCCCCTCAGCTGGCTTTTCTCAAAATGACATTGATGTTTCTAACCTCTCCTTGAATTCCGCCCCTTTCTCACTAGTATGTGGGCCATGTTAGCTGGCTGACGAGGGACCACATTTCTGTGCCCTGCGACTCGGGCACTAGAATGGATGCCTGTATGTTAAGTGCCACAAAACTGCACATCGACTTGTGCATCTGATGGCTGGGCAAGCCTTCCTTGGTTAACGCTCACCCACGAGAGGGCCTTTTCCCTGGTGCAATCAATGGTATGGGGTTGCTATTAAAAATCCTGACTATATGATACGGCAAACAGATCCATTGGGCACAGGAATAGGTGGAACCTAAAGATTTTATTTGGTATGCCTATGGGTTGAGGGGTCAGTGAACCAGACATACAGCAACAATACATCTCGCAGTCTAAGAAACCCATTAAATTGATGCTTCAAAGCTTTTCTCCTTCATAAATATTCTTAAACATTTTTAATTTTACATTTATTTATTTACAAGCATTTTTTTTTGTGGAAGCAGGGTCAGACAGCCCCTGGGGTAATCCTGGGATTTCAATCAGCAACCTCGTGATCACACGGACAATATCCTAACCCACTAAGCCACACAGGGGGTTATAGAAGCTTATCCCCAAACTTGCCCCTTGTTCAAAACCCCTCTGAATCCTTTAGTCAAATAGTTTCTGTCCGAAAGCAGCTTTAAGGAGCAACGAGCTGCCCGTCTGTGGTCGCAGCAGCACGGCTGCGCCCTTGTGGCACCCTCGTGCCATCATCATGAGGGCTAAGCAGTGAGTGACGGGCCATGGTGCCAAGCGGCGTAATGGTAAAGATGTCTGCTTCAGAGGGGTCTCCCAGACATCCTGCGGAATTTTATGGATTCAGAGTGAATAGAGGGATAGGTAAGAGGGTGGCGCATTTAGAAGTGAGATGTCTCCCACACTCCGGGGTGGGCATCTCAGGAAATAAAATTATATTACCCTCATTTACAGGGCAAGATTAAAGAGGTTAGGAGCCAGGAAATGGATTTAGCTCATTTTATTCAAACACTTACATCAATGGCAAATAATACAGATTAAAATTGCAAACATTTTGCTTGGTTATTAGCTGGAAGTTTCAACCAAGTGATCCTCCTTGGCGTAGTTAATCTAAAGGGAAACCAGTGGGAAGTGAACCAGAGTCCTTTTGGAACCATAACCACTGCGCCCCCTAGTGGCAGTGCAGGAGTTCTCACCTATGAGGGCCAGAGGCGGCAGCTTCCCCAGGCTCTTGCCCTTGTCTAGGACCCTCTCCCACTTGTAGTGGATGGGCTCCGAGCCATCGGCCGACCTGCAGCCCAGCTTGACGTCACTGCCTTCCAGCATGCGGCCTTCCATCCAGCACTGGGGCTTGGAGGGTTTCACTGCGCAAAACGAACAGTGCACCTCGTTAGTTGCCTGTTCCCCGACGCCCCCTCCCCCCACACTCCTTTTACCCAGAGCAAATAGCATAACTGGAGTACTTTGCGGAGGGCCCCCTCCTGGGACTTCAACCATCGACCCCTGAAGCATCCGATGTACTGTGGAAAAAAAGCGAGGCGTGGAAAAAAGCCCAAACTATCTAAGCGGCGGCAGCAGCAGCACCCCTTCTGGCTGGATAAAAGTCCCCGTGTTGCTCTTTCCAAGCGCCGAGATGCACCCACATCCCAGAGAAAATATGAGAACTAAAACACCGCCCACATGACTGTTCCTCGGCTGTCCCAAATAGCTTTCCTACTCAGGAACGAACATGCACGTTAAATTAAAATAGCAAACAGGACCGGAACAGTTTTGGTGATAACCAGACAGCTAGTAACCGTGCAGGCGTGGGTCGCACCTGCCCACCCCCACTGGCGCTCACGTACCTATTGCTTTCGGGAAGTTTGAATAGATAGGGCTTAATTTTTACATCTGGTTTCACACATACTGCCGGAGGAAACAAACTGCTACAGTTGTCTGCTACTCTGCAGAACTGCCAAACTCTGAGTCTCATTATATACTAGGTATCTCAGAATCTCACTGCAGAAATGTGCATCTCTGAATCTCACTGCGGAGCAGCACATCTCAGAACCTCACTGCAGAAATCTGCATCTCAGGAGATCACTGCAGAACCGTGCATCGCAAGATCTCACTGCATCTCAGAATCTCTTTGCAGGACTGTGTCCCCCAGAATCTCATGCAGAACTGCATATCTCAGAATCCCACTGCAGAAATGTGCTTCTCTGAATCTTACTGCAGAGCCATGCATCTGAGGACCTTACTGCAGAAATCTGCATCTCAGGAGCTCACTGCAGAACTGTGTATCATAGAATTTCACTGCAGAACTGAGTATCTCAGAATCCTACTGCAGAATTGTGCATCTCAGAATCTCACTGCAGAGCTGTGACTCTCACATTCTCACTATAGAAATATGAGGCTCTGAGTATCAGTGCAGAACTGTGCATCTGAGAATCTCACTTTGAAAATCTCACTGTGATCATGTTGCAGCACCTCCAGCAGTGAGGTGAAAATCGGCTTTAAAAAAACAGACTGCAGTGCCTCCAAAATGCACCCTGTGGCTCGGTCCGGAACACGTGTGTCGCCCTGTACTCCCAGCCTCTGGGTTGCCTGCCAAGTCAGTACCCTTGTGTTGAAAAAGAAAGATGCAAATGCCCAGCACTCGGAATTGAAATTTCACAGCGTTGCAGTGGGCAATTTGTACAAGTAAAGGCGTTAACTGGCTGAAGCGTGAGGTGGAAAATAATAAGAGATCTTTCTACTTACAGTACGAACTATAACTGCATCACATTGTTCCCACTGTGTTGTCAGCTCAATCATGTGAGCAGATTCACAGAATATTCTTTTTTTACACTCAACACTTGGCTTATTCTCACAAGCTCAACTGCACAGAATCTTTGTAAACCCGTCTAAGACGGTAACATACTTTTGACATGCACCTATCAAAAACTGAATGAATCTGTCTGTATAAAAGATGTGCATATCTTGTTAATGTTATTTTGAGATATATTCTAGTTCAGTGTTTCTCAAACCAGTCCTCGGGGACCCCCAGAGAGTCCATGTTTCTTCTTCCTCCCAGCTCCCAGCACACCTGAACGAAACAACCAAGGACATCGAAAATCTGAACCATACAATCAAGAACACTGAATACCTGCCACAGGATCGCACAGTGATGCGATCTGGGAGGGAGAAAAAATGTGGACTGTCTGGGGGTCCTCAAGGACTGAGTTGAAAAACACAGTTAAAGCAGCAGTAAAAATGGCTGTTTAGATACACTTTATGGACAAAGGTATTGGGACAACTGCCCAACACCCACAGAGACTTTTATGACATCCTGATATGCATTTTCAAACTAATACTAGATTTTGGAGCAGTAAAGATTTAAAATGAAAAAACAAAAAAAACATAAGAAAATAAGAAATTTACAAACGAGAGGAGGCCATTCGGCCCATCAAGCTCGTTTGGGGAAAAACGTGACTGATTTGTGGTGAAAGAGATCAGATGACCTAGGACTAGTAATTGAGCTAGACATATATTTCTGGGGTGTATCGAGAGGTGGGGTGGGGCCACTGGTCCCAGCTGAAAGCTGATTGGTTCCTGGAGGGACCCTTCCCCTATCACTCAGATTCATAACATATCATTGGCTAATAATAAGGTTCAGGCCCCTCTTTTTGTTCCCAACATAAAAAAAAATCCTGGAAGAATTCAGAGATGCCCACGGGACTTACCCAGAACCTTCAGCTCGACCGTGTTCCAGAAATACTTGCCGCCATTCTTGACCTTGCAGGTGTACTCCCCAGTGTCGCTGAGCGCGAGGTCGCCGATGAGCAGGGAGGCATCGCCCTTCATGTAGTCCCCTGCAAAGGACCAGCGGCCCTGCTCGTTCTCATTGGGATCATACACTTTGCCCGCAAAGTAGGTGATCACCTGATGGGGGAGGGGGGGAGTTAGAAAGTCCCATTCAGAAAAGCATCACCCTCCTCTTTTTGGAGCCATGAATATAGAGGCGGGGCCACTGGGGCACTGCACTCAGATGAAAACTGATTGGCCTTCAAAGTGCCCCCTCCCCAGTCACTCACTGATTCAAAACATATCATTGGCTAATGGTAAGGTTGGCACCTCCGTATAAATTATGGCCCCTCTTATGCCCACCACCTGAAAGCAAGCATAGAATCGCCTCCTTGTGGTATAACTGGTCTCGCTTCTCCTCTTACTGGAGGAGACAGCTGATACTGGGCTCAGCTTTTGCATTGGTGCCAGGGGGCCTGTTGAGACACAGTTAAACGCTGTGGTCACAATGGATCAGAGGCACCGAGGCTGTGCAAGCTGCCCGCTTTGTACTGTGGGGAGCTGTGCGTGTGCATGCATGTGTTAGCATGTATTAGTTTGTTCATATCTGCATTACCTGTGCATTTACAGTATATTTGTAGGTATATTTCTGAGCATAAAGAAAATCCTCCACCAAGTCAGAAAAGGGTGACGAGCAGACATTATAGAAACCCGTCTCCTCCATGAAATGACTTCTAAAGCATTTGGCTTCTCGGTGTCGTTCGTGTGTTTTCGTTGCTATGGGGATGGAGAGGCAGAAATATGAAGGATAATGATGCGAATGTGTGCGTGTGAGTGCGGCCGCGCGCGTGTCGGAATCCGCGGGCACTATCCCTAGCAGTCCTACTGCACCTTGTCCTGTCTGACACCTGTAAAAAGCCCCCCTGGGAGAGTCCCTCCCCCACACGGGGTCCTAGTTCCATTGCTGACGCGTATCACAGAGGTTAAGCACCCACAAGCTGTTCCCAATCTCCTAAACGCAGTCTTCGCGAAGAACAAGGACACCATTATTCACTCCAGTGAGGGCGGCGTCTCGCCCGTAATCAAATTTTCCGATGTTTTACTTTAATTAGTGCCGCTTTTGATGTTATCTTCGGTTGAACGTAAAATTTAATGCTTTACCAAAATAATCGGGCAATTAGACGTTTGCTGATTTCATTTCCTACTAGGAAAGAATGTCTTGGTGTGATAACTGATTGCTAGGACTAAACTGCTTGCAAAAGGTTATAGGATTTACTGAAAATCACAGGTACTTCATTGAGAAAAAAATTTAACTGATCTGGAGATAACGGAAAAAGACAGCAGCCTGGATATTTCGCTGCCATTTTCTAAAAATTAAACTGTTTTTAGGGGGAAAGTTTTACTAGATCAAACAGTGTAACTGGCAAAAATGACTTTTGACCTTTATTACGCTGATGCCGTGTGCTGATTGGCTGCAGAAAGAGAAGGGGTACTGTTAGCAGAAGTCGGCGGCTAATTATTGCCAGCGTGGTCGGGTTTGCGCGCAGCAGGTCGGCGGTAAAGGAGTCCTCACCACTCCCTGCTTAGAATTGGGCTTCTGCAGCAGCCACTCGATGTCCAGCGTCTGGGCGTCGGCCTGCCAGAGCTGGTGGTGGCAGGGCAGCGTGATGTTCTCCCCCACCACGCGAATCATCTCGGTCTTGGCTTGTACCGTCAGCAGGCTCAACAGAACTGCAAGGGGACACAGGGGCCCAGAAGTGTGTCAGTGATGGATGAGGGGCCCGGTCCCTGCAGGGGCCTCCGCCTGCCTCCCAATCGGGACTGAGGCCAGTCGGCTCGAAGGGGATCAGCAGCACGCAGCAAGAAACTGTTTTTTTGGCTTTGGTGGTGGAATGGTGGTGGATAGGGCTAATACAGTACAAGGGCATTGAGAGTTATTCTGGGTGTCTCGAATAAACTTAACGCTACAATTATGGTTGAAACTGTTAGCGCTTTAATGGTAAACTAAGGTTAATTTCTGAATCCTTAGTATCACGGTGTGAAATTTTTATTTTCTTTAAAACCTTGGTTGATTACCACACTTCGAAAAACAAAATACCGTCGACTTTAATGTTAATGCACATTTGATGTGGTTTTTATATAGTGTTGGCTATGCTATTATTTTAATGTTTATGCAAACAAATAATGCATAGTGCAGCTAATTTTATTTGTGGGTTTCAAAATACAACTTGATGAAATTATTTAAGTTTGTGTATCAGAACTTACTGAATATTTTCAGGACATTTTAACAATGTTGGGATATTAAATTTTCATACTGTTTCATTTCGAACAATGACCAGATCATTGGAGAGGTGCCAACTTCCATATTTAGTTGCAACCCACAGAGGACACAGGTCCATCATATGGCACGAGGCTGGGGTACACCCCACAAAGGACACCGGTCCATCGCTGAGCATGAGGCTGGGATACACCCCACAGAGGACACAGGTCCATCACAGGGCATATACAGTACACACAGTCAAACACATCAGGAAAGTTACAGACACCAATAAGCCTCATGGCATGTCTTTGGATTGCAAAAGCAATCCTACATTACACAGCCAAAACACAGGGTACATTTAGTGTTACAGTCACACATCTGAGTGAACAAATGGTGTTTTTTCATTGACTTCATAGCCAGGTGTCCTTATCAATACCCTCATGTGTATCTAATTCTCCTTTGCTGAACTCTCCATGCATTACATCTATACCATACCCTTATTATTGTTAGCCAACTCCAACTACTCACCCAAGAGACCATTAGGGGCTGGCCGGTTAGGGGTGTGTACTTGCATTTATATAACAGATGCTTTTTCCAAAGTGACATACAATTGAGAAAGTTATTCAGGCCCTAGAGCACCTGGGGGTTAAGAGCCCAATTGTGAAATGACTCTGCTGACCAGGGGACCTGAACCGGCGACCCTCTGGTCATGGATATAGAGGTTTAACAGACTCACACAACAACCCACTTGTTCTCTTCAGATAGTTTTATAATTGACCCATAATTACAGATTCCCACTACGAACTGCCACCTCCAGTTACGCAGTCAACAAATTAACCTCCGAGACAATCGGTCGGCTGCTGAAAAGTCCGAACTTAAACGTCTGCCAAACATGAGATAAGGTTAGAGCCATAAAGAGCGACAGCAACTTCTCCTGCTCTCCGCTCCTACTGAGGGGAGCCGAGCTCTCTGCCCTGGGGCCAGGGTCCAGTAGAAAAATCTGGCTCAGCAGAAAAGGAGAGAATTCTCTCCCCAGTAGGTCCCCTGTTCATTACTTTTTAATGTCGTATTTGCAGACCCATTTATCCTACCAGTCGCCGATGTCGGTATTTCCTGTCACCGCGGCAACCCGGGAGTTGAGCGCCGAGGACCCGTGAGGGTTGTCTGGCCATCCCTCATCTCTGCGTTTCCTGATAGCTTGGTGAGGAGCAGCCAACCGACTTTTGAGTTGTGCCGGTCGCAGGGGGCCAGCAGATAGGACCCCCAGATGGGGCCCATGCGGCCAACGGCCCAGACTGAGCGTGACCACCGCCTCTACCTCAATAATGGGCAAAATCCATGTATAGGGCATGATAACAGATTCACTCTTTCATGGAGGGTCTTTAGAAGAGTGAAGTAGGAGGAGCTGGAATGATCAAAGGCTTCTGACAAACGACTGAAGTTCTGGAGAGGAACGATCACTGTAATGTGAAATAAAATGGTCGGGCTACCTTGTGAGATGCGTGTGCCTGTATGAGGCACGAATGTCGGGACTATTTAATGGACTCGTGCAAAAGCACCAAGAAACAGGCTGACCATGGACTATAATAATAATGTTTTAGCTCCCAGGCTCCTGTTCGGATGCCTTTCTGGGAGGCCACGTTACTGATAGCACATCCACACTGGAATTAGCCCTCCTTTTGTGTGGTGCCGGCGTGTGCCAGCTGTTTGGGGGGGGGAGGATTCCCCCGCTCACGAGGACAGCAGCGGCAGAATCCGGGGCGCCGGGCTTCCAGCTACGGCCGGTGTCCAAAGGCCGTCCCTGGCCGTGCTCGGACACTGCCTTTGTTCTCCTCTGATTTGTTTTGGAACTCGGTTTTAATCTTCTTTTCTGCTTCTATAATGACGGATTTCGGAGTGCGTCCAAGGACCGGGCTCCGACAGAACCAGAAAGGGAATCCTACTTCAGATCATAAACACTAAAGGATGGAGCTACTTGAAAAAGATCTTCCTCTGCCTTGGTCTTCACGAGGCGATTTGAGGTGAAGGAGAAAGTGGAGTCAAGGGTCTCCTACCTGAGCGCCATGAACTAGCGTGATATGGTGGTTATGCAAATGACCCGAGTCTCCAGCAAGCCCTACCATTCAATTAGCCCCCCGGACCTGCCGATTGTGATTGGCTGCTTGTGATTTAGTTTTCTCTGGTCCAGGCCTCGAGAGCCATGAGTGTACCATCAAGAGGAACTGAGCATCTTGGCTGTGGGAGGCTCGGGCAAGCAGAGGAACCAATTTCTACAGAAAGTGCCTGGAGGGGATGCTCCAGTAAATTCACCTCCCAGCAGTACCCAGAGATCTTATTATAGTACAAGCAGTGGGATGCACCACTGCACATCGCCCCCCCCCCCCCCCCCCCCCCCCCCCCCCCCCCCACACGTGTCCATCACATTGCCTAAAGTCAGGCCACATGTTCCAACAAGCACATCGCCAACGCTCAAGCCTGGACACCGGAATAAGAAGCTTTTGGGCAAATCTGGCCATCGCTAGCAGGATCCAGAGGCCAAAAGACGGAAGGGAACAGGAAAACATATGAGTAGCCCCGATTCAGGCCGACGTCCTTGAAAATTCTGACTGTGAGGTTACGGACATGACGATTCAACCGGCACTTTGTATCCTTCGGTGATGGAAGGCAGGAGTGGCGAGGATGGCGCGTACAGCCACATGACGGCATAGACGCGCAAATGTGTACACGTAAGGGCAGTGAAACTCGCATCCCCCGTGAATCACCGTGGCTAGGCAGGGAGCAGGTCCTGGGTGAAATATGACGGCTCTTACGCTTTCTGTCCGGCAGCGTGACTGAGTCAGAGCGAGATGTGCCGGCGAATGTACAAGGCCTTGGAGAGGGGCGAACATCACCGGGTGCCATACTGTATATCTTCGAGATGTGACAGGTTCATCTAGCAAGCAAGGTGTGGATTTGGAGGATGGGGCGTTACTCAAGGTGCCCCGAAGCATGGCTGCAAACGTTTCTAGGGATACGGGGCTCGGCGCCGCCCGCCTTCTCACTGCACAAGGGAACGACAGGAGGAAATGCTGTCCAATTTGGTGATGCATACAGATGTGAAAACCCAGCCAGTTACACCTGAGATGCTGGTGGGGGCCGACGTGACCATCTGCGTTGGCTTTTTAAGCCATGTGTGTTTTTTTGCACGTTCGTTTCATATCCACGGCTTTGGCAGGTGAGGAGATCAAATAGTTGAGATTCCAGTGACGCGTGCCTCGCGAAAACAGTGGTGTGGGCTGGGAGAGTCACCAAAGAGCAAAACAGCCCCCCCACACACACACCCCTCACTCCCACTTTCCAGAATGGGTGGGGGTTACTTGCTCAGACTTACAAGCTTACTTTTTTTCTGACGGAGTAAATCCTTTAAGAAGTTTTTTTTTTCCCCTAGTTTTTACGGCGGTCACGCCCGGTGCTCGCTCCCTCATTCTAGTTGAAGGCTTGTGGGGGACAAAAAAAAAGGCAATAATTATGAGGCAGCCCCATTAAGGCCGAAGCCCTCCTGCTGCCCCCATGTGCTGCTCTGGAGGCTGCGATTAGGAGGGATAAGGTCCCTAATCCCATCCCAGTCCTGCGAGTCGGTTCCTCTCGTATTAAATGTCAGGGCGATGCCTAGAATGGAGAGGCCCAAATAGAAATGCAGACAGCATAGGAAGCACGTCACGTCCTCTCTCATTGGCTCTGATGGATTTGAGAGTAGTTGGATGGAGAATCTGGATGCAGACAAGTCCAAGGCCATCCGAAATGGACCTCTAGAGGAAAACAGGGAATGAAGCACAGCTAGAGGCTTAATAATTGAGGGCCTCGCACTCACAGGGCTCTTATACATCAATCATTACTGTGTCTTTCAACTTTTCTCGAGTCTGGGGTGGGATCACATGATCAACAAGAACGGCTGCTATGATTTGGACCTGAAAGTGAAATTAATGACAACCCCAACCCCAAAAAGATCCCTCTCAGCAACATTGAGAGAAACATCCTCACAACGATTTTGCAACATAATCGAGAATCAGCCAAACCTGCTTATCTTGTGCACGATCCACATCTGCTTGTACCGTTCTGTTGGGGGGGGGGGAGACCCGATGGGCGGTTTAATGCTAGGTGATGCAGACGCTGTTATCAACCCTGCGCGCGGTGTTCCCACATCCCTGCAGACATTCCCACCCACTTCCCACCCCCTTGCCACCTTCATGCAAAATTCCAACAGTGATGGTGAGCTTTTCCAGATGAAGCACGGAGTCAGCGTAACTGCAAACACTCAAAGCCAGCCCCGCCCCCTCTCAATTTTCCATAAAGCAATGGCTTATTTTTAACCAAAACCGAATGAATCATTTCTAACTCACATCCCCCATTTACATTTTAATTGCGACAGAGTTACTGCCCCAATGTTATTACAGGACGGGGCCCCCAAACTTCCCATCTGGGAGGATGGCCGAAATGCTGCAGACAGAACCCATCTGCCTACGTCAGGTCAACGCCTGCAACGCATACGGCCAGTGAGGCTCCTTCACGGCCCCAAATCTACACGTCTGTGCCAAAAAAAGCATGCTGCACAGGGGCCTTATGCCCAGTAACAATCTGCAGGCTAGCTAGTTTGGGAATGCATGCTACAGGGCGGCGCCACTGGGAAATTTCTCGCGTGGCAGCCAACGCTGCAGGAATGCGGTGAGGAGGCGCTGTGCTCCTGCAGCGACCCTCCCGGCTCCCGGGACGAGTGTGGCTGTTTTCTTTGGATCATAGAGACTCTCGAGTTCGAGAGGCAAGGGTGTAGTGTGTGGCCTGGCGTGCACAACTCCTCCACTCCCCCCCGGATGCCCTCACAATAGGGCCATTTAATACAAGACAAGAAAAAATAAACAAAGCCAGCAGCCCAAACTGGGCAGCTCCCCCAAGACTGCCTTCAGATGCGGGAAAGGAAAAGTGGCGGATCCAGCAATGACACTGCCCCCTCTCTGCCAGTAACTGGAACTGCATGCATGTGGGTGTGCCTTTCCGTGGCGGGGCCTGAGACCCGCCACTGTGTTCCTGCGGGAATGGGCAGCGGATTTCATTGGACACTGGGGGGACACCTCTCCACTTTTCCCAAAATTGGCGCCAGATCGTCATTGCGCATTTTGAGCTGTGCTCGCTTGTTTTTGCCAACCCCCCCACTGAAGGCAGAAGGAAGATATTTAAGGGGGGGGGGGAGTTATGTTTCAGCACTGTGGGGGTGTGGGGGGGTGGGAATGTACAAATAGTGCAAGATGAGCTGCCTCAGAGGTAAAGGCAGGGACCGCACCCCGACTGAAAACAGAGCGGGTGCGAGGCTCAGGGTGTGCAAGATGATAGGCCACGGGAGGTGGTTGTGGTGGGAGGGGGTGTGCATAAACATCGATAAATCAACTCCAGATGGAGTCAGAGTCCCAAACGCTGCGGCTGGGCCAATCCAAACGCCGGAGGCGGCCAGGAGCCGCAGCCTAACAATGACCTGCTTGTCCCAATCCCCCCCCCCCCCCAAATGGAGAAGGTGACCACCCATGCATTCCAGCAATGGGGGGTTGTAAAGGCTGACTGGATTGCCTAAATTGACACCTGATGCCCTAGTACAGTGTTCCTAGACTGGTGGGTCGTGACACAAAAGTGGAACCTCGCCCCCCCCCCTCGGTTGACAATTTTTACCATTTGGGTCGTGACTTACTGAGCAAGGAATAATATGGGTCCTGAGGCTAAACCAGATGAGAACCACTATACTAGTGGAGTCTCATTTGGTGTTGCTCAAGAAATAGCACATTGTGCTAACAATGTGAAGGTCATGGGTTTGAACCCCAGACAGCACAGAGGAATTGTTACCCTTCTCTCTACTGTACTTAGCTTTGGATTAAAGTGTCAGCTAAATGGACATCCTTCACCCCGGGCATGTGCGCCATTGAGTCGAGGGGACAATGGGTGGTGATTTCTCGCCCCTTTATTTATGTGGTCTAATCTCCATTTGCGGCTGGCTGGTGGCGGGCTAAGATCTGAGCATTGACCTCTCAGGATCGATACTTAATAAGCTTTTCTCCTGCCAAGGCCATTTTGCAGCAATCTGCAATTTTTTTATGTCCATTAGGTGGAAAATACAGCTGACTAGGTGCATGAAGAGAGGAAGTGAAATGGATCCTGCTCTCCCACGACCTGGGTGATGGATGCACCACTGTAGCAGATGGCCAATGCTAACATAAAATACTGCCTACCTCCTAGGTATCGTCCTAGTTTTTTTTTTTATGAAATGTAATTTAATAACATGAGGCTCTTCTGAGACGAACTGCCGGGGGGGGGGGGGGGTTAAGCGCGCCGCAAATCCGCTGGACGGGGGGGCGTAAAAGGTGACTAATTGAAAACGCACCTCCAGGTCCATATTTAACTGAGTAATAAAACCCAACGGCGTGCACCACTAAATGCCAGTGGTGCATAGGCACTGATACTGCCCCACCTACAGATGTGGACTTTCTTGTGCTCCACCAGCAAACGGGATCCTGAAACGTGAAATTCACGAGGGGCCAATCTGGGCATCGTCTGGGTTTCTGGAGCACCGTGAGCTGTGTCCCGTGAGACGAAGTCCTGCTTTTTATGGATGATGTGGGCGTGGTCCCTGCCAAGTTGGGCTGATTGAAAACAGCCAGGAAGGATCACTCCCCTGCCCCCCCTCCCCCCCGCCAGTTTGCTTGTGCTGCTCACCACGGGGTCACGGCTGAAATACGATGGCTGTCAAGGGACTCGTAACAAACACATAAAGTGTGTTATTCTGCTTGATTGCACAGGGCTCATAAGCACACATAAAGTGCATTATTCTGCTTGATTGCACAGGGCTCATAAGCACACATAAAGTGTGTTATTCTGCTTGATTGCACAGGGCTCATAAGCACATATAAAGTGCGTTATTCTGCTTGATGGCACGGGGCTGGTACGCACATATAAAGTGCGTTATTCTGGTTGATGGCACGGGGCTGGTACGCACACATAAAGTGCGTTATTCTGCTTGATTGCACAAGGCTCATAAGCACATATGAAGTGCGTTATTCTGCTAGATGGCATGGAGCTCGTACATACACATAAAGTCCGTTATTATGCTTAATTGCATATTCTGCTGTCATCCCCAAAACATTGCTGCTTTAATTAAAAAAATTCCTGCTTTTTTTAATCTTTAAAAATCCGTCTGCGAGATGATTACAGCATTGTGTGGACTGCTTTTTGGCATTTGATGCTAACTGCTCTATCTCCCTCTCCAGGACTTGGCCCACCCGCTGTCCTATGAGTACTCCATGCTGTCATTAATATTCTTATTAATATTAATACTTTACTCACCATTTACCAATGCCTTTATCTGCATAACTTTAAGAACAGATGGTTTAAATAATAGCTTCTAATCCTAATTTGAAACTCCACTACCTTGCACTTCCAATTTTTAGTACAGATTGCAGAACTTGATTTGACTGTTGCTCCAGTTGCTTGTTTAATTATCCAATGTATGATTTTACAAGTATCTCTAAAAACAGGAAGTGTTTCCACATTTTTAGCCACTAAGGTATGTGGTATATAAAGCAAAAAATGCATTATATATTGTTGTTGATTACGTTTCATAGTGGAGGAATTTGATGCATCCCTTTGGTTTTGGAATCCAGGAGGGATTCAGAATGAGATCAGAAAATCTGAAAAAGAGGAACTGGTGGAGAACGGGGGGCGATGTGCACATCTGTCAAAGGTCCTGTGACTTGGGGGGATTATTTACTGGTTTATAATATTCTGCTTGATGACTGTGAATATCAGATTCTGCTCCCCGCAGGTCAGGCTTTTGACTGCACAAACAGGTATGCCACTGCAAAACACCGCTGTCACAGAAGAAGTCAAGAAAGCCACCCATACACCTGAGTGAGACAAATGCAAGCAACAACGCATGACACCAATTACCACACCAACCTGCCCTTTGGAGGCGGGATACAGCTGTCTGGCACGATTTATAACTCTCCTAGGAGTGACCAATTCACCCCGATTGAGATGTTTTATGGTGCAAACACTTAGCTCCGCTTATGGCGTTCCCGGAATGGTTGACCCTGAGATTCAGTGGAGGATAATTTAATTAAGATTTAATTAAGAGCAGGCATATGTGAGACATATGGGTGCATGTGTGCTTCCAGATGAAGTCCTTCATTTGACTCCTTTTTGGGGGAAAGGGCAGCTATCAAATGAGAAAAACCAACAAACTCAGCACCAATAAATGTGATTGCGCCACTTTTATTATCCCTTCCTCATTATGCGAATCAAACATGATAAACATCATAAATCCAAGACACAGTTATGAATTAGCTATGCCTGGCTATGCTACAGAATGCTAATGAACGTTTAAAGACCGGCCACAGTTAACAATAAAAACACAAATGTGGGCTTTTCGATGGCATAACTTCATCTCTGTCTAAATCTGTCACATGTCACACCAAGGGAAGTGTGGCGGAACAAACGGAACTTTCTAGAAAATGCCAGGAACATGCAAGGGCTTTCAAGCCGATGCCCATCGCTCCCTTCTGGAGGACTGATGAACAGAAGCAAAAAACATTCCTCACAGGCGTGGAAGCAACACTCTGTGGGCCACGAGCTGAAATCTGGAGCTTAATTTCCAACACCCGCACAAGGAAGGCAGAGCAGACACAGTGGGCGTGTGTCGGTTCAGGAGCGACATGAAAGATCCTGTGTGTCTGGGTGAGATAACGAATAACAAAAGAGCTTGTGCTGCATATGTTGCAATAAAGGATTACTGAGTTAAGACATCTGAGGCTCAGAAAGACGTTAATGGCTAACGGGAATGTGACACAGGGGCGCTCCTGAGAGAGTCACCACATCACCCTGGTTCTCCTTAAATTCTTGACCTGCCCCTAGCGGGAGTCCAGCCCCTGCTTGAGGAACGCAGGTCCCTGAAGTGCCCCCCTTCCGTGGCCTCAGCCCATTAAGAGCCCAGCCCACGTGACCACGCACGAGGAGGAGGAGTGGAAATTGAAACCAGATGAGTGGAGGCCTCTGGTGAGCTTGATTGGATCGAGGTGCAGAGCAGCCGAGCCAAGGATCACTCTCAGCGAAGGGCATGTTTCCACAGCCGGGCCCTCGGGAGGGGAGGAGAGGGTCGAAGGTCAAACCTACATGTCCCACTGATTGGCCCCCGCAGACTTCATGTCTGCGTGCAGAATAATATACAGCATTACAGAACCGTCCAGCCAGGCCCAGACGCTCCTCCACAGCTGAATCACATTCCCCAACGGAGACGCACGAGTACGGAACAACATTCCAGTATGAAGGGATTCCATAATCTGTCACCTCTCGCTCCGCCCAGCGCGGCGGACTTGCACGGAAATGTAGGCCACAGAGTGACAGCAAACAAACAATGCCGCTAAGAATGGCTTTCTTCATATCTTACAGGCTAATGCAAAGTATTCTGGCTTAAATATTTAAAAATGGCAGAGCAGACAGTCTTTGAAATGATGCTCGACACAAATCCCTCACTCAAAACAAAATGTAATGGGAAGCAAACGTGGTATCACTCTCTGGAATGAAAAAGCGAGGCATCCAATGACAGCCGGCTGTGTATTTTTCATTCTTGTTAAAACGGTTTGAATCTTTGATCGCTCAATAATTCTTAATTAAAGTGTGTTTTATTCAATGGGAAAGTATCACAGGGCTAGGAAATCTCCAACGGGCCTGGTCTTGATAGGAAAAAGAGAGGAAAACTTCCCCTGTGTGTTTCTGGAATGACAGCGGAGGAGGGAAGAGAAAACAAAGTTTGGAAATGCAATTTCCATGGCGCTGTTGCCACTCGGCGTGCCACGTGTCAGCGCCAGCTACTCCGCCCAGCCCGTTCCACTCACTTTGAGGGCCCTGAGTGATTATAGGGCTGTTTTCAATGGGCCGTCCCACGGGGACAGGGGCGTGCTGCCTTTTTTCCACTCCGCTGTCCCTCTTTCACACAGCTGCCTTGAAAACATCAGCGCGCCACCCCTTTAAGAGTTGAGGCGGTGTCACAGATTGGCTACCGAGCCACAGAGGTGGAGCTATACGGTACTTTAGGTAAAACACTTGCCACCGAGCGTGCTCGGCGAACTGCGGTTTTGTCGCAGGACGTTCCGCAAGCTTCCCCGCAGATATCAATAATAAATGTATGCCTTGCCGGATACCCTTCAGATCTAAGGCTTTCTCACTTGTTCGGGCCTGCCTGCAACATTCATAATACACGCATGCTGAACAAAGTTACATGGCTGCGGTGTTCAGGTGGAGATCACAGAAACAGAAATGTACTATATTACATTAACACACCACATTAGAGCAGCAAAGGGAATCTACAGGGGTGCATTATGGGGCATATTGTCAATACCTCACTGTTCATGAAGGCTATGCAACACCTTAGACTGCGGGGGGGGGTTGGAAGTGGGGAAAAGGCAGCTCAGTCATTTGTTACACCTGGTCCTTATAACCAATCAAATAAGACTTTTTGAGCGCCTGTAACACACACCTCCAGACCCCTAATCCCTCCATCCCACGCCCAGCTGTGGCCCATTACCTCTTCTCTAGTATTTCCACCAAGACGGTTTCTGTTCCTTTCCACCGTCTCACTCAATCCATCCCCACTTCCTTCCTTCCTTGCCTCACCTGATTCTGTGATTATCTTCCTGACTGGAGAACGTCCTGCAGATATTTACACGGCGCTTTAAGTGTTCACACCTCACCCACATCAAAATGCATCCAGTGCTTATGACAACATTACCCCACCCCACTCCCAAGTGACTTATCCGCGGGCTTTCTGGGCAGCACCCTAACTGCCCGGAAAGTGCAAAGAACACTCTCTGGGTAGGCACAATCAGAGACGGAGCGTCGGCTAGCGCTCCGTTTCGATTTTCAATTTCGGAAGACGCCAAGAGTTCGGGCTGATGGAGCCATCTGAGAGGGCTCCCAGCACTGTGCATCAACATGAAAGACAATACATGAGGCCTGAGGCCCGTCAAGTGTCGTCATTATTGGGAGGTGAGTTGCGGAAAGTGGTCAAAGGCCAGAGAAACGTCAGCACTGCCCACGGGCAGAAGCAGCGGTTCTTAAAACGTTACTAAGAAAGCAATGGAATGGCATATAGAATAATGATTCGTTGATTCACTTCATTGATTCTTTTCACCTTCTCTGTCTCACACTACTCATCTTACTCTCCATGAGACATGAAAACTCTTAGCTTCTATTCAGAATCGCATACTTCTACTGTACATACTGGAACAACCGTCAATACAGTACGTACTGTGTGAAAGAACAGTATGCATGCAGTCAGACACACTGCGGTCGCCATCTCACATATCATCTCGACCTGGATGCTTACCAATGACGTAGCTCGACCCCTGCGGAAGTTATAAACTAATAAGGAAAAATCACATATTTGTGTCAATAATGTATATAACTGTATATAACTGGGTATTGTGTTCTATTGAATTTTGAGCAGAAATGGCATGGGGGGTGTCAACCAGTGTGTAGCATCCCTGGAGAAACTGTGTAGTTAAGGGGCCCAGTGACAGTATTAGACTGCCCTCTCTGGAATTTGAACCATCCGATCACATGTTCACATGTAACTCATGGGATCACACATTGCCACCTGGAAGCTCTATGACTATATGTTGCAGGGTGGGGGTGTGACTAACTGGCACACCTCCAGTACTCACACATTCACAAGCTTGATGTCGGTGTTCTTGTTATCACCGTGTTGACATGTGAAAACGAATGGCATCTGAGCGTAATCTGGACGGCTCCCAGGGTGATGACTGGCTGTATGACAATTATAGCGGTGAGTGGGACAACCTGGATTCTCTGCTGCGGTTCCATGTACGTTGGAGCAAATCATTTGCATGATAATGGGCCTTTTCCCCCACAGCCGGGCTAATTAATTACAGGGCCTGTTCACCCATCTTGTCCGGCTGAATCACAAGTGAAGCGCATAAGAAGTACCTAAAAATATCACTTCACTATGATTTTAAATGTGCCGAAATTTATTTGAAAAAATCCCCTTTAAAGATTAATTGAAAGTTATTAAGTGCAGCTAGAAGCAGGCATTAATCGGCGCCGTAAACGCCCTCCCTGATTCATACCACTTTAGCCTCCCTCAGCTATTTTTATGAGTAATGTGCGCTAATTAGCCGCGCGAGCGGCGATAAATGTGGTGATGTCACGGGTGAAGCGCCGCCGCGGCAGACCGTCTCGCGGCACCGGCGACTGTTCACGCGTACGAGTGATGGGCTGACTGCCTGCGCCAAAACATATGCTACTCCTGAGGCTTTCATTGATGGGGGGCGTTCTTGTGGTTTACCTGCTGTGAGTGTGCCCCATAAACTCAACATGGATTTCCCACAATGCACTTGCGACCTTATTACCCCTTCACTTCATTAGCCTGCCCTGCCAGGCCCCTAACAGACAGTCTACAGGTTCTTTGGCTCTAGACATGGTACATTTAGCGTAGTGACTGAATTCGCCGCTTAAACAAAAGTGGCTTCAAATCTACAGTTTGGAAGCATGCGGCTATGTTAATTGCAACCAGTGGTGGCATTTGAGGACAGCTTTTATCCACAGAGAGCATCTAGAGTCCACCCCCCCCCATCCTTTCTTGGTACGATCCAAGAAATTTAACTTTTATATTCTTTTGTTTCAAAGAGGCCAGGGAGCCGACTCACTCAAGGCAGCATGTAGCAGTTCAGCTGTAATCAACGTACGGCCCTTTTAGTCATGAGACGCGTTGCCCCGGAGTCCTAAATAAATGGATTTATTTTCGGCAACAGAATGCAAAATCTTATTTAAGGCCAGACCTGTTAAGTGCTTTGTCTTGTGTGAATCAGCCCTTCGGAAAGACTCTCTTCTTAATTAAAAACGGAATTGTGAGGAGAGCTGGTGGATGTGGCTTTGGTGTTGATCGGGGTGGGGGGGGGGGGG
>JAODKL010000101.1:471371-482328 GCA_026780765.1 Petrocephalus schoutedeni | reverse complement strand
GGGGAGGGGGGGGGGGGGGGGGGGGGGGGGAGAGATGAGGAGAGTTTCTTCTTTTTTGTTTTTAAGTAAAGTTGGGGCACACTCCTCCCGGTCCTTGGAATTTTCTGCTGACGCGAGGGCTCTGCCTGAAGATTAATGAAGGGCACTTGGCGCTCCAGGCTTCGAGCAGAGGTTGGAAAACCGACAGGCTTCCCACAAAGACCCACGCCGGGCAGCCGGCCTCCTTTGAGACACTCCCTCTTTCTACTGCATTAGCAAGTTGATAAAGGTGTTGGCTTAGTCGATGAGGAAGAGCCCCCATTTTCTCACTGCGCATCCACTGTCTGCCACATGAACTGATTTTGGGCACAGTTCACCCCGACGGAACCGCCCTCCCGGAATGATAATCTTCATATGCTCCGTTTTCCACTGGAGGTGACCTTATTCCCAGATGTCTATTCCTGGGACGCTGATGACCTCACCTCGGGTCCAGCATGTTTCAGTAATCTCACACCACAGGAACTAGAGCAGATCATCAGTACCTGCCACCGTTTTGCCATTTCACTCATATATAAAATCATTTTGTCTACTTGTTTTGCGTGATCAACATGAATTTGCTGTTCTGTGCGTCCGACTTTCTCATCCATAATTCCAGGCCACGTTCAGGGCTCCGCAGGTGCACGGCTGTTCGGAGACGCGCTGCGGCCGCGAGCAGGTGGTGTCTGCAGATGTTTCCTGACCACCCCGCTGTGCCGGGACCACCCACCGAGGCCAAAATCCAAAAATGCATATTTAGGAAATCCAGAACCCAGTTCTCCTGGGTCGACAGTAATAGATCCACGGCATGTAGTCAAGCTTACTCCTGTATGCACAGAGTATGTTTGAGTGTCCCATCGGTACCGCTTAAAAAAATGACTTTGAGGGGGGAAGGGTAAGGAAACTAACATTAAAAAGCTGCCAAGACTATCTCCTGCTCCTTAATGTTCCCCAGGCTGACCCCGGGTGCTAGCGAGAAGGAAGCCTCATCCTCAGTCAAGAAGAGTAACGCAGACGCCACGCATGAGCGGCCCGAGGCCAGCGCAATGACAGCATTTACCCCGGATCCAATAACAAGGACTGATTAAATCATCTCCAGCGCCGTCCCACATCCCGAGAGCGGCAGCGGGATCAGAGGCACATCTGAAGGTACCGGATCTCTTTCGGACGGACCCCCCTTCGAGCTGTGCCAACCGGGCAGCCCGAGACCTGTTTTTTTTCTTTTGAATGCTCCTTCCTTTCTCCCTTAAAGGAAGTCCAGTCTGCTCGACGACCCCCACCCCCACGTTCTTAAACCGAACGCTTCTGCTAGTGCTGGTGGCTGGCTCCACGCGGGAGTCGCCTCTAATGCCAGAGAGCCGAGGTCTGTCACAGTCTGTCCGCCTGCTGCTTTATAATCTAGCCAAGACCGTGCCGAAAATAACAGATTTAACAGCAAAAATGGAACTTTCTTTCCGGGCCTGGTGCTTCGTGGTGGTGGGGGGAGGGGGGGTGTTGGTGCTTGTAAGTTTTAATAGGAGAGAGTTTACTGATTTTCTCTGACTTGCCCACCCCAGGGGGAAAAATGCAATTTACTCAGTGGTACGACTTTCAAAGTTTGAGAAGCTGGATTATCTATCTGTGTGGAGGCTGTGGCGACATTTTAAAAAGTCTGTCTGGGGGATTTGTTCCTATAAAAATCCGCTCCTTATATCTTGGAGGCACCGGCCCCGTTTGGTAGATAGTTAACCAAACACGCCCATGGCTGACAGGCTGCATGACGTCACCGTGTTTCAGCAAGAAATTAATCTTCATATCACTCCATTCTGGCATCTTGAATGTCACAAGTTTTTCATTTTAATTTAATGGCAGTGTTGTTTTGTTGAATGTTAGTTCTGCTGGTCAGTCAAAGGAAAACGCCAAGGAGGCTAAAAAAGCATGGATGAAGCAGTCAGACTGAAGTTAGTATACTAATATATCCATGTACTGGTGAATCCTTCGTTCTGCTTAGTGCACTAGGCCATGCAGATTCACTGAATCGATTATTCATTGATAGATTACCAATGTCTGGAATTCATGGATCAGAGAGCCGCATGTCTGGCGATACGGTCAAAGGCCTCCATCGTTTTTTTCTATCCCTAAGGCACGTGGCAACCACTAGACTGTTATGATGGGATTATCACAGGAAGGAAAAGTACTTCACACGAAAATAACTTCCATCTGATTGCTCCGACTTCACAGGATCCAGAGCTGCGAGGCCAACTCCAAGGTGATGCCGGAAAACATTCCAGAGCGTTCCAGGAACATGGTGATGCATAAATGCAAATCAGTGGCGGAAGAAGAGGGAACGAGATTAACACTCTAGGACGACTGTTTGGGTATGTTGAAGCATGCTGATGTTTGAGGAGGTCCTATCCTGGGAGAATAGTCTTCTGAAATGAATCACGGTATAAGGAAACTCAACCATCCCAATGGAACCCCAACGGAACAAATACTGCTTGTTAATGCATCCGAAGTTCTCACCTTTCTTACTACAGCTCCTTTGGCTCGGAACGCTAAGGGGTGCATGCACCACCACGGAATTTCTAAAGCCCTCTGCGAAGCATCATTCCGGAATCATAAAGAAGGAGAAGGAATTCCAAACTCAAGTGCTGCTGAAACGTTACAGTCTCGGTCGGGGTATCCTAATTTCCCAGATTAATCACGTCCAAATGTGGCAATGAGGGTGGAATCTGTATACTGTGCCAGAAGAGCACATTAAGTTTAAAGTTTGCACGTGTGAAAACAAACTTGCCCTCTCTCTCTCTCTCTCTCTCTCTGTCGTGCACACTCGCGTATTCTGGGGAGCTTCAAAAGCCGGCAGCTCTGCCATCCTCAGTGGGGCCGCTGCACATTCCAGCTCTCTGTTTGGATTATTTGAGGAAGGCCAGAGAGCGCTCCCAGCGGGCGGCGGGCGGCACGTGTCCGGCGGAGGGGCTCCGGCACGCTCCCGCTGCCCATTTACAGGCATGCTGGCGGACTTCGCCTTTAATGGAACAGCTCACTTCCTCACTTCATCCCCCCACTGGGCGTCGAACTTCCTGAGGCACCCGAAGCCGTCCATAAAAACACGCTGAGCGCACCAGAGGAGGCAGATGGATGACCCGTGCCTTGCCGCTGTTTGGATCCACTGTTGTTCACAGCAGGATGTGAGCCTAGTGTGCTGGATACATCTTTTTTTCCCAGAGACTAGTGCTGTGGAGGACTCAGGAACACCACTGATTTTGCTGTCAATTTCCAAGCTACTATTTAAGTGCCCTGAATTGCTGGTTAATAAAAGAGATTTCTTCTGCTTCTCGCAGGTTTTACGCAAATGGGCCATAATTCATACAGACAGGCCAACCTCATTATTAGCCAATGATGTGCTTTGAATCAATGAGTGACAGGGGTAGGGGCACTCCAGAGGCCAATCAGATTTTAGCTGGAGCCAAAGACCCTATGGCCCTACCTCTGTATATGCAGAGAGAATACCAAGCGGAGGCACCAGGTACTAAAAGAATGTTCCAGAATGCCTTGGCAACAAGATTTTAGTGATGTGATCCTGAGCCACTTGTGATGGTGGCTTGAACTGAATTACACTACAGTCTTTTTTTAAGCTTTATTTAGGGCTTTTGTATCCCAATTCCTATTTTAAACTGTTCAGGAGTGAATATAATAGTTCATTACAGACCATGCCATTGTTGATGTCAAAAAGATGTAGGTTTTATAAGGAGCTTAACACGTAGGTTACATTTCATGTAATCCATGTAGGGAACAAACTGACCTTTTTAAGTGCATTAAAAAATTATGAAACTGCAACAGCTAACAATGCCATAAAAGCGCTCATTTGTGATCATTGGGGAGAACTGCACTGTCGCCTGATGGCCGCAGTGTTGTGGGTTCGATTCCGTTCAGCTATGATTTCTGGATGGTGCCAGAAGTATGCCACACTGAAACTGGTCTTGAGAACATTCCCCCTTCATGCATCCATCACAGACCTACTGGAAATTACTGTAAGTTCTCCAGGAAAACACCAATCCATAGAAGCGAGTCCAGCCAGACTGTCTGAACGATCACATCCGCACGTGCAGGTCACAATCGATCAGATCAGGCCTGCATGTAAACCACAAGGTTTCCAGCATAGTGAAGCAATGCGATTATGGTTCAGTTATTGACTGCTGCACATAAGGTTGTGCTTTGAGGGATCCATCGAGGCAGGCCTTACCCACATTTCAGAGAGGAGATTTCCCTTAAACATATCGAGAAAGGCTCTGAGATACAACTACAGAGCTTGTCTATAAGTTCACACACTTCTCTTGATCCACATGCTGGAGGGCTGCAGATGGGCTTGGCTTTGATTTGGACACTCCCATCACAGAGCCACTGGAAGAGGATGTGAAGTCCCTCCATCTGGTTCCCCAGACAACATCTACAGTGGTGAGACACGGCTGCTCTATTGAAGTTCCTGCCAGGCGTTGATGCCGTTTCCAGTAGTGTGTTTAAAGGACACACCCTTTAAAGACTTGTCCTTCACAGCACTGCTAAACCAAAAGGCTGCTTGCAGAAATGATGAATGCCAGCATCATCAATAAGCAGCCTCCAAGTGGTGTTTATTCTGAGAATTCCAGCCATCTCTATGCGACAGTGACCCATCACTGCTGAGAGTAACTAGGCACAATATATACAAGGGGGAAAGATTTACAGTGATGGAGGTTCTGGAAGCCTGTGTCTCCTGTGAAGGATGGAACAGCCCCTAACAGCTGCACTGCAGGTCTTTTCACTCTAAAGCAGGGATGTCAGACTCCAGTCCTGGAGGGCCTGTGTAGTTTAGTTCTTTCCCTCTTCTACCACAAACGATTGAGCTGCGGAGCTGTGAGGTAATTAGCACAAGGAGCTCTGAGGAGTTGAATCGGGTGTGTTAAACGAGGGTAAACCCAAAAATGTACAGGGCCCTGGCCCTCCAGGACTGGAGTTTGACACCCCTGCTCTAAAGCATATGGGAAGGAAGTGTCCTTATTCTAAGGTAAGTGTGGCATCAGGCTTGAACATGTTGTGTAACATTTCAAGCCCTCAATGCTTCAACTTAACTTCACAGTTAGCATGCGTCACACGCTGGCCATGTTGGTTCCGCATGTCAGCCTAGGCCGGCTGCTCCACAGAGGCCAGGAGACCGGAATAAGGCTGGGGGGGGGGGGCTCCAGCACGCTACCCCTAAGCTTGGCTCTGCCTCACAAACGATTCATGTCGTGGAGAAGACAAATGAGGGAAATAGTGTAGGTTGTCCACAGTGGGGGGGGGGGGCATTCTCACTGCAGCACCCCCATCTGCCTTAGCTGATGAACCTGATGCTCCAAGCTCCAACCAGACCAGAACCTAAATGCCATGGATCTCTCTTATTATGGCCTTTGACAGAATCTGATTCCACTTACAAATAATTGCCCTGGGTCTGATCCCGGATCTTATCTACAGCTCCCCGGTCTCTTCTCCACAGTCAGCTAAGTGAGTTATTACCCCATGGATCTTAAAGGTTTCCAGATCTCAGCAGTTCTCGTTGGCCAAGCTGGCGTCTACCACCGACTGTCTCCCTAGTAAATCTCCCAGAGCTCCCCCACCCCCCCAAGCCAACACCAAGACAGCCAGCCTCATGGTGCCCAAAGGCGCTACTCTGACAGCTTGTGATAGAGAACAGGAAGGGGAATGTCATGCTAACACCGTGCTAAGCTAACCTATGAACCGGCTCCTCTACATCAATACACTTCGCTTTTGTGATCATCCTTTTATCTTGTGATCATCCTATTTTGTTTCATGCTTTCCTCAACCTCACCCCCTCCACTGTTGTCTTGCTGGTGAAAAGAGGCGGAGTCAATGAGAGACAGTAGACCGGGCACATAGTGACAAGCTGGTTATCGGTGACAAGCTGACCGTTGGCAGAGCAATATGCTGCAGGTCTCGGCCTTGCAGATAAAAGGCGCCAGCCTGCTAAGTGCGGCTATCCCGTCACCTCGGCAACGAAGCTGAGGCTGACCCCTGGCGCCACAGACTGGCTGGAATATGTAACATGTCACCTTGAGTCTTAATCGGGTTAAATGTGATCATCCATCACATCAGAAGACATGGCTGGAGCCTGTGAAGGAGAAGAGACTCACCTCTGAGGGTCAGTTACAAGGGTTATTTTCCAACCCGTGGGATGCGTAACCTTGGAAACATGATGGATACAGGAATTGATCAGGCAACCCAACCCCAGTGGTGTGCATTAGTCCCCAGGAAGGCCGGGTGACATCCCTCCAAGGGTGACGATGACTGAGCACCTGCCTGCCTGGGATCAATGGCTTTGATTACTGGTTCGCCTCATTCTCGCTAAGGACGGAGCTGGGTCGGTGCCGTCATCATCATGAATCATCGCTGTGAAGTTTATAGCGATACTGATAACGATTTTACCCAAAAGGCTGTAAATTCAGACAAACGATAATCAGGATTATTGCAGTCAGAATAATTATTGCGATTAAATATAACAAGACTAGTTTCTGCTGCTTTGGGCAGGTGGGACTCGAAGGGAGCAAGACAGCGTCGTCTGGATGATGAAAAAGCGAAGGTGTAAAGCTGGGGGAGGCAGTGACGGCGATGCGGCAGAGCCACAGCGCACTGACGATTTGGCTCTGGCCCCACCCACGCCTCCACACCTGGCAGGTCGCATGAGCAGGGGCCCTTCTCTGGGGGCCCTAGGCTCACATGGGTTGGGGGGCCCCGAAGTGGGCCATTTCTGGTCTTTTTGAGCCAAAAGTGAAAGGAGAGGGAATTATAAATGATGGACTATCAATAATACGCTAATCAATGGAGGGGGGCCAGCAGTAAAACCATCCGGTCAGGGTGGGAGCAGGAATGCTGTCGTTAAAATTCGACATTCGGGGGGAGGGAGTTATAATGGATCGAGGACGCAAATTGAATAAGTTTAATCATTCCCTCTTCTGCCAAGACCCTAGACTGTCTTCCATCGTCTATAGCTTACACTGCCCCTGAGGTTAAGGTTAGTCTTAAATTTTTGCATATTTTTATCTACACGCTCTTTACAATTTGTCTACCACTCTAGCGGGACAGTATCAAAGACAAGGGAGATGCAATGTTAGTCTTGTATACTGGCGCCATTTTCGTCTTCTGTTTGGCTACTTTGTGTGCGTTGGCTTGGCAGTGATACAACACTTGCCGCTAGACTCCAGTGTGAAAATAAATCTGGGTAGCGCAAAGTTTCAAAGTAAGAATGGTCCATTACAGCTAGGAAGGGGGGCAGCTTTGTCGTTCCTGAAAACAGTCGCTAAAAATGCATAATAACACACATGCTGCTGTAATTTAAAAATTCAATGATTACATAAATGTAACTTTTGAAAATCCTGTCTTCGTAGGGCCCCTAACCCCTCCCCCCCCAGGCATGAGAGTGCTTTCTTCTCAGGGCCGAGAAACATCTGGCACTCAGTTGTTTGCGTCGCCACCGCTGTGACGTCACCAACAACCCCTCTCGCTGGTAAAGCTGGTGGAGTTTCTCTAGAGTTTCAGCGACATTGGCTGCTTAACTGGAAATAAACCGACGTGTAGCCATGCTGTTTCGTCCATTTAATTTAAATAAATTAGAGTAATTAGTTTGAAAATATTAAAATATTTCATAGTGATACTGGGTGGGTATGGCCCGGGGAAAGAAAGTAGGAATACTGCTGAAAAAAACCCATGAATGTGAACTGGAGGGGATCCAAGACTGATACTGCAGATGGAAAAGTGTTTTTGAAAAGGGATGCACCTCCATTGGCATGGTGACAGCGCAGCGACAGCGCTTACCACTGTGGAATTATTAAGGAATTCCATGCAATGCTCTCTCTGACATTCTTTGCACTGTTACTGTTTATTGTTATCTATTATTTCTTATTACTGCGTATTAATGTCTAAATGTGTTTTTCGTTACTGGCTAAATGTGTTTATTTGGGCTACTCTACACCTGTAATTCCCATCCAGCCATTTCCTTGCAAACCAGACTATCCAGAAGAAACCCCACCGCGACACGGGGATACTACACAGACCCCACACGCGTGGCGGAGACACCCGGTGTGAGGCAACAGAGCTACCGGCTGCACCAACCTGCAATTTCCTTCAGGATTAATACAGTATCCATCCATCCACAAGGGGTGTCTGCATCAGGCCCTCGGGTCCCCTAGCAGAGCATTCAGCAAGGCTCACCTGCTCCCAAACAGCAGCACACTGTCCCCTCCAGGACACATAGGTGCTTGGGTTTCGCTCCTTAAGAGGAAATTGATACTCGTAAGATCAATTAATGGACGCAAGGACTCTTCCTCCGTTTTGAACGTAGTAGCCTTAGAGTTGCAATCGGGTCAATACTGGAGCAATAAGCTTGTGCCATGAGCTAAGAGGGGCTCATTGTCCTCACGTCAGCCCAGGGACTGGGGAGGTATATCTGATGGGACAGTTCTTGTCTCCATAATGGCGTCACCTGAAATACGAACCTTGCTTTTATTTCCTGAAACACCTTGGAGGAAATGGGCCTCGATCCCCTGTTATATACTTCTGCAAAGCAGGGAGTAAATAGCAGGGATCTTTTCTCACTAATTGAGTACTTTAATAATTCACAGTCACAATCAAGCCATGGCTAATGTAACTGCAAGAACAGTGATTGCGGGGAAGATTGGCCGAATGAGGAAGTACAATGCGGGGGGGGGGGGGAGGGGGGGGCACATGACCTATTATTAACATCTTAATCGCAACATCTTTATTATAACACCATATGAACACTACTAGGACCCCCCCACACACACACATGTGTAATTGGTTAAATAATGATTGACTGGAAAAGCATGGTACAAGACTCCACTGCATCACATGAGCAGCCTTCATGACCAAATTGGCCAATGGCATGGCATCACAGTGGGACGTACACGGCCAATAACAAGGAGCCGTTAGTGGAGATGAACGGCAAGTTGGCTTCCTCCTAATACTGGGAATTGCAATAACTCTCGATCATTCCGAGCCGTTATCCGGGAAATAATAAAGGCAGAAAGTGGGCTGCAGTCATGTCAGCACCCTTATCCGTCCTGTCAGGCGAAAAGGCACAGAATAAGACATTAAAGCCGTGCCACTGATTCGCCGAGCCAAGGGGGACTTTTCGACAAAGAAGAGAGACATAACTTTCCGGCCCAGAGGGCAGCGATACTCGAATCATGAGATATTTCACTTAATAAGGCCCTCCATCGCTTCGCAAGTCTTTCCGCTCTGCAAGGTCGCAAATATGGTCTGGAGTCGGGGAGAGTTCGGGAGCCCCCAGAGGCCCAGTAGGTAACTCCATGAGATAACGGCAGTGCAGCTGCGTGGGGCTTCAGCACAGAGCTTCAAACCCTCCCCCCCTGCACTGGCTAGCTTCTCTCTGAAGCCTTGAGAGGCCCCAGGAAAAACAACACTCTCTACTAAAGCAGGGATCTCAAATTTCAAGAATAAGGGAAATGAGTGGGTCTGCCTCCCGGGCCAGTGTCGCCTGACCCTCAAATTTGTGCTTCATCTCACACCAACCGCACCATTACCCAAACACAGGCACGGCACGACGACAGGCGAACCCCCAGACTCTGTGGCAGCACGAGGAAACCTGCAACGGTGGCGGGCCAACCATCAAAGACATTGGAAATTAGTCTCTCAAAGGCAGGGGAGGCTGTCGTTTGGGCCAGGCCAGCTTGGAATGATTTCATAGACTTTCCGTGCAGGAAAAGAAAAAGCGGAAAAAAGGACGGCAGATAGCAAACAGAAGCAGTTAAAATCCAACGCTTTCATGACCCCATCATTAAGCTTGCATTGACTGTTGATTACGACTTTCTTTTAATTGCCATGAAAGTGGAATCAGGTTCCTGGAATTTTCAGAGTGGCTGTGTTTACTGCGACTGAAACAGGAGACACTCGATGGCGATGGAATCATTTCTGGCTCAGAGAAAAGCTTTTTCCCATTTATCACCCCAATTTTCTTTCTTAAAAACGTGTAGAATTGGGGCAAAAAAACAGGTTTGGTTTAAACAAAACTGTGATAACACCAACACACCTGTGCGCCTTCCCATAATGCACCCCTGTACTTGAGAACATCTGCTTCAAGCTTGGCCCACGGGGCAAAGATAATGAAATGCCCACCTCAGCAGTGAGAAAGCTCTCTCACTGGCAGGATCTGTGGTGTTTGTCTGACTGTGCCCCGTCCTCTTTTGGTGCATTTAGTGAAGATTTATGCAAATAGATGGAGGAACAGTATCTTTAAGGGTGCAAGGCTCGCAGCCACCAGTGTGACTGTGAGACAGATCTCCTGGTAAAAAAAAATAAAATCCCGGTACAAAAATAAACAGAAAAAAAGAAAACCTGCTTCTGACGCGAGTGCATATTTTAACACGTCTTGTTTCATCACGGAGGTGAGAAATTATTTCCTCGCTGCATTTATGCATTGCTTATGTCTGACTCCGGAGTAAATAGGATTCGTGAAACAAGTGGATTAACTTAATCACCTTCCACAATGACCGCAAAGATAGCGGCATAAGCCGCGGCACGTGCCATTTCCGTCGGCCGATTACAGCCAGTCGCCTGCAGAATCCAAGATTTCTGCCACCGGCTGAGATAAAGAGCTGAAAAACCAGTGGTCAATTCATTGATGCAAGATTTACTCTGCTCGCGATTTACAATTCTCTGCTCGCGTTCCTCAGCGTCTGGACGAGACCGATTGATGTCACCACCGACACAAAGGTTTTCAGTTTCTTATACATTATGCAGCGACCTCCATCCTAGGTTGCACATTCATTTCTGTCAATTTCGCGATATATCGCGATATAAATATGATGTAAATATATGAACATCCATCCATTTTCCAACCCGCTTATCCTGTTCAGGGTCACGGGGGGTCCGGAGCCTATCCCGGAAGCAATGGGCA
>JAODKL010000101.1:440126-470273 GCA_026780765.1 Petrocephalus schoutedeni | reverse complement strand
GCTGCCGGAGACTGGGAGGCAGGCGGCCCGACAGCGGGGGCCTCATTATTGCCGCAGCCACGGAAATGCCGGAGGATCGATGACAGATCCCCAGTTCCCCCCCCCCCACCCCACGTATTACGTCCCTTGACCCAACTGTGGCCTCTAACGAGCCGCCCAACACACCCCCACCCCCAATCAGCAGCAGGCCTTCCACAAGGCACCGTGATATCTAGGCCATCCAAATGAAGGACGAGGAGCGATGCATGGAGCTGCAGTAAAGTGGGGGAGGGGGGGGGCATCAATCACTGTTTCATTTCCAACGGCGCCGACCCGATTGAAGCGAGTGGAAAAACAACTAGAGGCGGAGCAGTGAGGCCAGCCCCAAACCCCCCCCCCCCCACCTCGGGCAAGAAAGACCTAATGAAATTCTCCCGTTAGCCTGCGATGGCATCTGCGGGAAACCCGGCCCTTTCTTCCGTGTGATGGACTGTGCGCCAACTCCAAAGGGGCGACCCCTCCACGGTCGTCGGGGGCCATCAAGGCCGCCAATTAAAACTGCTATGCGTCACCGACAGTCAGGTGACGGAAGCGGGCCTTGGGTGACTCACGCAAATATTTCTCCAGAAACGCCACGCAGACAGAAACAGAAGCATTGCACTGCAGAATGGGACATGGTGGCCAAGCAATGGAGAAGATTTCAGGGAGTAGCAGGCGGTGGACCTTCTGCTTATCTGCAGGTCCAGATCTCAGAAGAAGAGTCACCAAAACACATATTTGTCACTCTATTAAACTGAATAGCTAACAAGCAGGCTTTAGCCAGACAGATATAGTCAACCAGTACCTGTAAATTAAATGTGAAAATAATAGGGAACAAATGTATGAGTTTTCCCAAAATGTTACCAATTTTAAAATTCAAGACCAACAAGCTTCTGAGATGAAACATCAATAGTAAACCTAGCAGCCACAAGCTTTCCGGGTTAATTAACTTAAGAGGGGAGGGGTCAAATACAGAGTGTTCAGTGAAACCACTTTCCAGAGATGATGCAACTCGTGCAATAGTGAGAGAGAAGCTGGGTTGCATGAACTCAGACGTTTTTTGCCCAATCAATTAAAAAAAGGAACAATAAAAGTAAAAGCCGACACGTTTGGCCGCTTGTGAGCGAGTGCGAGCCTCCCGCATTCAAAGGTTACCAGGCAATGCCTGGTGAATTCATAAGTGACAGGTGGAAAAATCCTTGATGTAGTCCAACGTAAAGCTAGTCTATTAGTGTCAACCTGATCCTGTCCAGGGAGCCCCCTCATATCATGCCCTGCACTTTCCGGTTAGACTCAAGCCTCACTGAGACGCTGTACTGGATAAGGGGCGTGGCAAATAACGGGATAAGGGGATGGATGGCGTTAAGCTGTAAATCCATCAAAGTATGCTTGTAGACGTCTGTCCAATGAGTAGGAAAACTGAAAATGAGCTAATCTGATTTGACAGGACCCTCTGTTTTATGATGCTTCAAATAAACAAACAAACAAAAACTCTTCCTGGTAACATCTACATGTGTCAGAACTGTTTGTTTATGCGGTGCTGTAGTGAGAAACGCTGTTGTTGGTTTGATTCCTGAACCCCATCTCTCCACAAGTGGGGTTTCCATGATCCTCCAATCATGTTGGTTTTTCCGCCCACATGGTTAGGACCCTGTGCCTGTAACCATAAGGTCATCAGTTCAAATCCCAAAACCAGCAGAGTGACATCGCCCTTGTGCCCCATGTGCAAGGTCCGTAATCCCAATTACTCCAGGGGCAGTCTGAGCCTACTTTCTCAATTGTACGCTGCTTTGGATAAAACAGCAAACTGACCGTAATGAACGTTGCAAGCATGTGACCTGTGGCGGACTGGCATTGCATCCAGGACTGGCATTGCATCCTTTGCATCCTGCCCGATGCCCTATTCTTTTCAAAATAAGGTCCAGACCCACCAACCAAGAGCCTGCATGGATGAGCACTCGTGAAAGATGGAGGACTGTCCTGCAGGTGTGTCTCTCGTTCCTTCTATGGCTGGATCCCGCGGTGTGAAGTTTCTGATGACCCGGCGAGGGTGAAATCCCGCGGTCGGCAAGCGTGTGCAAAGCACAGCAGCCTGTTTGCACCGTCATGTCAACACACTCTCCCTGCAGTCACTTCCGAGAAATCCCGGTGATTCACAACCTACACTAACAAAAAAACAGAGGGATAATCCCAGACCGTGCTGGAAAACAGACGGACCGCATGCGATAATCCCTTCTGGGCACCCGTACGCCTGTCGTTATCGTTTTCACCCTCGTTTTAATTGTGCATCCCATAGCCACATTAACGCGGGGCTGAATGCACATCTTACTCTGTTACAAAATAGAGTTGCTGGACCCTGTGAAACACAAGGTAATTGATGTCACTCTAATTTAATTGGATCCGCGGAGGTGTTTGTATTCAAATATTCACTGCTTCTGCAACACAAACAAAAAACATGATACTGGTAAGAAAAAGTGTTAATGAAGTGGAATATTCAACCAACTCTATTGCCCGCAGTTAGCTGTGGAGTTTCCTCTCTAATAACGAGGTTCAGGAGCCGCGCGGTTAATAAAGACAGAATAAAAGAGAGACAAACCAGCTTATTTAGGGGCTATCAAGGTAAGATAGACGGCAAGCCTTACAGCGAAAGACCCCGAGCTACAGGAAGTGTAGCGATACCTGCTGATTCCCTCGTCTGAAGGGTTTTTAAAGAAAGAAAAGTCCCAAGAGCTTACAAAAATAGAAGTTGAAATGAATGGGCAAATCTGGGGGCCGTCAGGCCTAGGCGCAAGGGCACAATATTACAACGGGTAACGTTTATTTTAATTGTCTCTAAACTTCAGAGATGTTTTGACACCGTCGGCTGATTGTATGCAAATGAACGCTGCACACAAAATGCTAAACAGCTACATGGAGGCAATTATAAATTATGCAAAACACGATCCTGCGGGGAGCAGGACTCGGTTGCCACCATAGGGGAGAGGTTGGAGATGTGGAGGAAATTCTGCTTGGCGTGTTTTGCTCAAAGGTATCTGCTCCCACTCATCTGGGTCTAGGTAGCTATACTGGACTGGGCCACATAAAGACGTAGCCGGGCCCCTGAAAAATTCTACCTAATGCGCCCCCCCCAACACTAAAGCAGACCCAGTCCTTTTTGAGGCCCTAGGCAAAATCTGATTTACAACCCTTTGCCAGGGGCAGCTCAGATTTGCTGAGTGGGGTGGTGAGGGCCTATCAATCCCATTTTCGCCAAGGCCCCCTCCCCGACAGTGTCTTGCCCCCTGAAGGTCTTCTGCTTCCCCCCCCCCCCAATTTGAGTAGCACCTTCCATATTCAACTGTGATGAAAGGTCCTCAAATGGGAGGCTCTTTCCCACAGAACAAACGGCTCTAATTCATTATCCAATTTGTCATACAGGTACGCAGGTTAAGGGGCTGGCTTTTAAGCATGCCAGGGTGATTTCCAGAAGGCTTCGTTGTTATTTAAATTACTGCTGCAAAGAAATTTGAAAATGGAAAAGACTGATGCTTCTGTTCACCATAACAAAATCAGTAAACACCAACCCGATACAGTTTATCAGCATACAAACAGACGTGCGAAAAAAGCACATAATGGAAAAAAGAGATGTTTTATTCTTTGAAACGTGTCCAGAAACCATTAACTCAATCAGTCCAGCAACAGTATTTCATATTACTATAATCTTAAACTGTAATTTCTGGAACCTAAGAGTCTAGAGTGCAGTAACATCATCCCAAATGTAATTATTTTAAAAGTTTTATTTTCGCCAGCGTCGCTGTTTTCCTCCCACAGTAATGCTGGCAGTCAGACAGCAAACCGAGCCAGAGACCAACACTCCACGCTTCCCCTTAAAAAGACACAGGAGAGTCCATCATGGGTGAGGACGGAGTTGGGCCTGAAGTCAGCCGTCGCGCACAAGAGAGCGAACGGCGGCAGTGAAGGATGGTGGATGGCAAGAAGTGTGATCCACATTGTAAAGAAATCAATGCAAATCTCGTATCCCGCCGCCTACGCGTAATCTGCTATAGCACGCAAATAATTTAAACCGCTCGGTGACGGGAACTTGAATGCTCCAAGTGTAAACTGTAAATAGTGGAAGTCAGAGACTAGCAGGATAGTTGGCTTATATGAACATATTTTACATTATTTGTGCAGCAGATGATTTTGTCCAACGTGGCAAACACTTTCTTTTTCTTTCCCCAGAGGGCAGGGTCAGACAACAGTAAAACTGCTCTGTTGACTGTTCTATTCAAACAAGAAACCTTGAGAGCACGACAACACCATCCTGGCCTGCTGGGCCACATTGCACCCCCACATGCCTGGTACTGATAGGCCATTTGCCTGTGTGAAGCTTAAGGGTGGGGACAAAAAAAAAATGGTTTGAGAAGCTGGAAGGTAGCTAAACCATTCTAGATCGCTAGTAAAGCTACTGTTTGTATAAAATACAGCCTGCTGCTTTGGTTTGGGTTAAGATGCCCTTCACATCTGGCTAAGCACGTTGGTGAAACCGCAAGACCAGCCCCCTATGGGTGGCCGCATAAGGTAGCCGGAGGATGGACTGTGTTTGGGGAGAGTACGGTCAGACTGCGGTGTGCCGAGCGGTGGCTCTGACGACACGCCGAGCAACGGCGGGGAGAAGCTGCAGCGGCAGAGGCTCTCATCTGCCGGGGCCGGCCTAGCGGAAAGTCTCGCTTCCATCACCGAGCCGAGGCTAACCGTTTCCAGGCTAAAAAAAAAAAAAAACACAAACGGAGCGGATGAAAAAGAAAAAACAGGGCAATGCAGCGTCGATGGCACCGGTTGACGCACCTGAGCGAGTCGCTTAATCGCTTGTGCAAACAGGTCTCCCACGAGAAGCGTCTGGCCACCCTCTCTGCAAGCTCAGGGAATGACGCGTTACGGGGGCCATGCGACCCAGAACATTAGCGAGTCAACCGCGCTCGGCCTAGCCATCAGGCCGAGCGTGTGTTAGCTCTGGAACATAATGACGCCCGGCGCCCTGGCTCGCTAATGAAGTTATACATCACCTGAGCCTCAATTTTAAGTCTGTGGAGGCTGGACATTGTGCCCTCATTTCAGGACCGATAACTTGACCCACAATGCTGATAAATAATGCGTTTGTTCTCCTCAGAAATACCACCTGAAGTACATTCTCGTTCAAATGTTCTTTTTATCCCCATTTACAAAATTTAGCACTACTGTATCACAACCATACTTACAATACTGAGCAGAAGTATGTCTCCAAAGTGACACACAAGAGAGGATCATAGAGCTGGGACAGGAAACATCCCAGGAGCAACTGGGGTTAAGGGTCTTGCTCAAGGGCTGAAACTCTAACAGCCATGGGATTTGAACCCATAACCTTCCGGACATGTGTACAGCTCTCGAACTTTCTGAGCTGCACACCACCCACTGAGGAAGGACAGAGTTGTTCTCGGAACATATAAAAAAAAAAGCTTCCCAACTTCAGAGGAAACAGGAGAATACTTGTTAATGTTTAATGGTTTAATAAATACGTCGGAAGCTGGTGGGTTGCCAGTGGCAGACGTCGGGAACACCTGGAGCTGGACCGAGACGGGCAGCATGACTCCCCGGCCAGGTTTCCGTGCCTCCTTCATTAAAGTGACAGGCGGTGAAGTGAACGGGCGAGGAAGTGCATGAGGACAAAGCAGCGCCACGGCCCAGGACCGGCAGGGCCACGTCGCTCTGCTCCGGCGCCCCCCACTGGTGCCCCACGGGGAACCACGCCACTAAAAGAATCAACAAACACCTGAACCAATAAGTGACCGGAGTCTCCTGCAACTCCTCGAATCTGCCCCGCTGTACAACCCCCCCCCTACCCCGCCTGCACCCACTGACTGCAAGATAAATGCCAGGGAGATAAGAGCTCATTTCCAAAGAAGTGTGATGGTGGCAGGGGGGGCAGTTGGAAATATAAAGCTGAGGGAATTAAATGGTGTGGAGCTGTTTTGCAGGATTGTTTGAGACCCCAGAGGGTGTTTCAAATAAAAGCAAACAGGAGACAAGTTGAGTGCCGGTCCGACTCACCCACTGAAGTCCAACTAAAGATATACAGTATCAGCAAAATGACGGCCAGTAACCGCTTTAGGGACCGCTTTTACCCCACTGCAGCTAGGCGACTTGACACAGAGCAATAACAGTAAGACCTTATAGATGCACGGTTTACAGTGACACTTTGCACTTTATTCTGGCATATTTCCTATTTCAACCATTTCTTTAATTTATCCTATATTTCCTATATTTTTAAATTGTTTACCCTTATCTTCCAATGCAGCCATTTATTTTATTCATTTTATATTTATTTCAGTGGGTAGCACTGTTGTCTCACACCTCTAGGCCCTGGGTTCGAGTCTCTGTCCTGGGCCTAACAGTATGGAATTTGCAAGTTTTTCCTGTGTGATTGTGGGTTTTTCCACTTTCCCCCCACAGTCCAAATACATACTAAGGTGAATTATCCACAGGTATGAATGGTGAGTGTGCCCTGTGATTGGTTGGCTCCCCATTCTGGGTTATCCCATGCCATGCACCTGTAGCTTCCGGGGTGAGTTCTGGATGCCCGTGACCTGGCATAGGATAAACGTGTATGGAAAATGTTGTTATATGTTAAAATGATGTTATATGTTACTGACTGGGTGGTTCAAATAACTGAAAGTGATTAATTATCATTGTTGACACACCACAGCACACACTGTACAACAACAAAATGTGTCCCCTGCATTTAACCCATATGTGACATTGTGACATAGCAGTAGGCAGCTAATTCAGCACCCAGGGAGCAGTGCTTGGGGGTGGTACCTTCCTCAGAGTACCTCAATGGTACCTTGTCAGGGGATCGAACCAGCAACCCCCAACCATTAAGCCACCACTGCCCCAAAATAAGGATTCTTATGTGCTAATGTACAAAAAGAAGATCATGAATCTCGACCTCGGTGTGGAAATCCCTTCGTTCCAGACTTCTAAAGCAACACCTGGACAATGCAGAAAGGCTAAATGTCTCATAAGGACAGTAGATGTTCTTCTTCAGAAGGGGCGTGGACTGAAGGAATCTGCTCACAGTGGAGATGTGAAGAATTCACGGGGAAAACGAGCAGATCCTTTAAGGGCTGTAAAGAGTCATCAAGCCCATCCACCAGCAAAACCATCTCACAGATATCGCAGAAACTCATCTGTCTCACAAAGGCTGACTTCTGCTCCACGCTTCCGACTCCCGGGTCTCATTATTTTCCCAATGTGCCTCGGACGCACACAGATGTGCTGGGGAGGGACCGCTGACCGTTTCTTCCGGAACAAACGGGAGGCAGCGGTTGACAAGGAGACGCCGCCCACCACTTGTGCACAGGCCGAGAAGTCTGCTTACAGTGGTGAGTCCTGAAGCACATTCTCTACCCAGCTATCAGACAATCCGGGCTGCACCCAGGCTGCACCCGGGACAGAGGGCTGCGGACGTCGAGCCTGCTGCTGAGAATCACGCTTCCTCCGGGTTTCCAGCCGCACAAAAGGCCTTAGTCCGCTGAACTTGGCACCCGACCCAGGGTCCCGAGAAGCTGAACCTTACACCTGGGGACTGTGGTGCTGTGTAAGCGGGGGCTGCCAAAACGCCATCAGGCTACCGGCACTAGCTCAAGAACCACAGCAGCGGTATAAATAAACTAAAGCATAATGTAACTGTAAACTGTGGGGCGGTGGACATCTGGGGAAAGGGGGAGATCAGGTGACCAATACAGTCTGTCACTTCAGCTGTACCACAATGCCAACAGCCCAGACCCTGACGTCCTACTCAAGTGATGCTCAAGAACACTGAATACATGGTATAGGTGTGTTGTTAGCTGGGATAGGATTAGGATTCTGGGGGACCCTGAGGACTGGGCTGAAAAACACTTTCCTACACCGTACCCCTACGCAGTCCCCTTCTTGAATGTTTTCACTGCATTTCCCTTGGCTAGATGCCGTTCTGTTAAACGCATCTCCCGTACTTAACCCAAATGACACCCCCGCTCGCTCTTCCCCTCCCTGTACCTCTCGGTTCTGGTCCCCATCCTGCTCTGAGCCAGGTCTTACACTGTCCATTACAAATATCGAAACAGGCAAACTGGCAGACCGACCCACCCTAATCACATACAGCTCCCAGGCCTTAAATCTTTCCAGTGACACCGAGGCCCACTACATAAATGTGCTGCCGTGGCAACCTGCTCGCTCCGATTGGTGTGACCTGCGAGGTTGTCGTCGCCTCTCTCCCGGCCTCTCGAGATTCCTCATGAACGAATGCCCATCGGAAAAATTCGCGTCACAGTGAGACACAGTCCTTGTTGCAGAGGTTTCTGGGAAATAAGTCATTAGATAACTTCCGTTAGCCACACTTAAACAATGTAGAAATCACTCTCATGGAAAACAATAATAATAATAACAATTTTATAAAATCCTGTGAGAAGTGTGAGTGTCGAATTGTACTTCATAAAACCCATGATGGGGCGGGGGGAGTCATCTATGCATGACAAATAACTTTTAAAGAAATATTGCGAATCTCAAACAATGAAAGCATGCGGTACATGTGGTTTTAATCGCTGCTGAAGCCAAACCGCTGCAGCACATCTGTCAAAGGTTAACTGCAAAGTAAAATAGGCAGTTCCTGTTCCACAACAATCTGGGAGTGATTTAGTGAGTCACAGCTCGGGCGAGGGTGTGCAGGCAGGGGTCCGGGTAACAAGGACACAGAGCGTGGTCAGCGGTGTCACAGAGGACCAGGTGTGCCGCATTTCAAAGCCCAACACATGGATCACGTTGGAGCGACACCCGAGAGAATAAAATAAGTGCGATGAAGAACACATTCTCAAATTTCCTCAAACACCATCGCAAGCTAAAAAACGAATATTTAAATAAACTTCGCTCTGACGGAAAAGCGCGACTGGAACAAAATAATGCCAAGGAAAACCAATAGGGAATGCCAAAATATTTCGTTCCTGTTCTCTGAGCTGACCTTCACTCCTTACTGGTTCATTGTTTTTTTTTAATAAATTCACAGTAGAAATAGTCCGAGGTGAGAGCGAGGTCAAGTATGAAAAGGGCTCTCTCTTTTCCAAGGGCTTGTTCATAAATCAAAGAGCGCCGTAAAAGCCGACACTTATAGGGGGCCTTTCCTCATATCATCGCATTATGGAAATGCGATTAAATGAGTATAAACAGAGAGGAATGGCGTCGGAAATGTCACTGCCAGTGCGGCCACAGTCTAAGCCGACATAATACAGTGGGAGAGTCAGAGTGCCAGTCGGGGGACTCGTGACATGGGTCTGTGGAGACAGCAAGGGCACGAAATGTCCTGCTGCTCAGCTCTGTGGGGGGGGGGGGGGGGGGGGGGGGGGGGGGGCGGAAGTGATTGGTATAGGATGACACAGGTCAGGAACAGACTGGAGGAAGGGGTGGTGTCACTACAATTTCTTCATGTGCCGGCTGATGCATTCGCCCCCCTGCCGGCTATGGGTGCACGCGTGCTGCGCCCTCTTCATTAAGACTCCTGCTCCAAGAAGATCGAGGTTCATATGGCAACGTGATGCTGGGATGGCCTAGCCCCCATTTGCTGTGGCCTTGAGTGAACTTGGGGACCTGCTGTGAGCAGGCGGCTCATGGAATGGGCCCAGGCCAAAGCCATACCAGTACGTATCCCTATTCTATAAACATCTTCCCACACGGACAGCCAAGTAGAGTCATGCTGCTTAATAACCATTGACTTGACTACATTTCCCATCAACCACTCATACATTACTTAACCAGACACTTTTCCCCCAAAAGCGACATACAGTTGAGAATGCAGGGTCAAACAGTCCCTGAAGAAATTGGGGTTATGGGCCTTGCTCTGAAGGCCATCAATGAAATCACAATACCAACTATTCGACTTGAACCAATCACCATCTGATCACAGACAATGAAGCTGAAAATAACTCATAGAGCTTTCCACTATGAAGGACTCTGATCAGGCTCTTTAAGTATGGAGCTAAATTAGAGTCAAAAGTTTCATTAAATTGAAAAAAAGAAAAACTGAAAGTTCACGTTTTTATGTTGAACTTTAAAAAGTACAATGATGTATTCAAACTAAAAATACATGTTTGGGAGTTTTTTTTCGGTTTAGAAATAAGTTGTGGATTTTGTTTAAATGTTTTATTTTCATGTTTTACTTTAATATGTATTTCGAAATTTCAGGTCTTATTTTTTTCAGTTGCAGATTTTAGGTTTTCAGAATCAGATTCTTTTTTTACAGTTTCAATTCTTTTTTTTCCAGTTTCAGATCTCTTTTTCAGTTTTGGACTTTTGACACTGATTTCCCCGTTATCAGCTCAGAGGGGCATGGAATAATTAGTGAGAGTATGACATAGACGGCTGGACGAAACTTTTGACCCTAATTTAGCTCCATATTTAAGGACCTCACTGGACACTACCGCCCAGGCACAAGGTTAATCACTGGAGCTTAAACTCCTCACTGTATTGTAGGAGTTTGGAGTTTTTGTTTGTTTTGTAGGAGTAGGCAGCAAAGCCTCAACTAAGCACTCTGATCGCACCCACAGGAATTTCCAAATTACCATCCAGCCACGCACGCCAAGTGCTTTAGATGCTCTGGTCAGGCCAAACGTCTCAGACCCAAAAAGCAACTTCCCCAAGTTTCAGAGCAGCAAGGAAGGACAAACGCTTGGATCAACTCAGTGTTTACACAGTGTTTACGTCCGGCTGTTCAAACACTGAACCAAGAAGAGGAATGTAAATCAAAAACTCCCCTTTCTGACTAAGGCGTTGGTTTTACTTGGATGGGGTAAAAATAACAACTGCAAATAAACGTTAAGCGTCAGTCTTTCCCCTATACGTGGCATATGGGTCTTAATTTCACACATAATACACTTCATTATGTATAAGCCAACAGATTATATAAAATCTGTTCTTCTTGATCCAGCGACAATTGAGTTATAAATAAATAAACGAGCCCATAAAACTGCTATAAAAGCCAAGGAGGATTATCCCGGGTGATAAAATATGGGGAACATCTGTGAGTACTCGGTCTGCCAGTGGAGAAGGCAAACCTCGTTGGCGCGGACAGGACATGCCAGCCATCAGGTGGGCAGCAGGAGAAGTCGCAGAGGACTGCACCACCGTACCACTGCTCTGGTCACTAAACTGATGTCGGGTAACCGATAGGAGGGTCCCGGAGTGCTGGTGTGGGCATGCTAGCTGGTGCACACTAATTTCCCTTAAACATACGGCAGTCTGTGCATCTGGAAAAGCCCCTGTATACAGTCTCAATAGGCCTATAGATTGGAACCCCCCCCACTCCATAAAAAACAACAGACCTACATTACCTAAGGAAGAGAATTATTATTAAATAAAAACACACATGGAAAACACTCACAAAATAAGAGTGTGTCAGTAAAAGGACACTCAGTTGTATGATGGTCAAAACATTCCTGAGCTAAATCTAATAGCCTAATGAGTCTAGAGATGGACTATTTCAATAGGAGTGCCCCCAGCCCCCCTCAGGCTCAGGGGGTTACAGAACTCTCCTGACTTCCTGGAGACTGATTCAGAATTTTTATTGCAATTCAACCTCATCGCTCAAGAAATGGGGCCGAGGACTATTCATCAGGCGCACCATTTAGCGAGCGGCGCTCCGTGCCCGCGGTGGTCGCGAAGTCGGAAGGCTGCTGAAGTACCTGACAGTGCTTAATTGCCTCGCTCATTTGTAATGCGAGAGCTGCATACAATTTTTTTTGTCTCCCCTCGAAAATATGGAAATGTGGACGGCTGGAGACTTCCCGAGTCTTTAAAGAAACGAATAGGAAACGGCAGTAATTGACCGTTTTTTTTTTCTTAAGAAAAGATGAGGGTACTTTTGTGAGTGGGGCATGAACCGCATAGATCCATGTTAAATTGGGTCTATAAATCTTTTTGCGCTATATGTACACGTGATACAACTTTTTGCATGTTGCGACAGTACTGCAATGCCAATGGCCAAAGAAATTTGTTAAACTTTAAAAGCTAAAATATAATTATGTTGATCAGATTGTTTAGTTCGAAATCGGAATAGGCCTACAGCCTGGCATAATTATGAAGAATTGCATTAACTTATTGTCCAGTTAAAATATTGAAACATTAAGACCCATTAGGCAAATGTTAGATGTACTTTGACGAAAACCCAAATGACATTATGAAAATGATGGTTCACTTTTGTGTGTTCGCTATAGCTTATTACGGTCGTGTTCAGGTTCAAATCAACTGCGGTTGCGTATTTGCGGTCGATTACTCCCTTGAAGCATACGGTCTATTGGGGCATCCAGTGTCCTCCATATAAGCCAGCATAGTAAAAGCCGAAACCAAGGGCTAAAAACAGTGAACATTTTAACGCGCACTAGGACGGGCGTCTTCATTTGCTGCAGGGCTCATCATAAAAAAATAATGGAAATAAATCTGTTCCCCTTTCCTGTTTTACATGTGAGTTGCTGACTCTCTCTTATGATAGTATGAGAGAATACAAAGGAATTTTAAGAAATCTAAAAATAAATTTCAGACGGATACATGAATCTCAGTTTTTAAGAGCACGCCGTGAAGACTGTGTAAAAAGATGACAACAAAGGCATTTTGAACCCCTTCATCTACACACCGTAGACACCATCGCAGAGCAAAGTTTGGTGCAGTGATTATAATATGTCAGTTTAAAAATCCGGGCTCTCACAGCAAACTACAAAGACGGCCATGCACAAAAATGACGTTTAAATCAAGCAATGGAATTTAACTGTGAAAAGGCAAACCTTGGCGTTTTATCCATCTACCTTTATGTTCGAAGACTAGCCCTACCGGTCTCCCCCCGCAGCACCGAATAACTCCATAATTGTGATTATTCATTATTTTGCTATTGGGTGTCACGGTAAAAAAAAAAAAGTACTTTAAGTATACTCCTTGGCTTATGTTTTCTAAAGAAAAAACTTCACACACACACCCTAACGATGAACTGAAGAAGCTGAAAAACAACGTTTGCGCTGCCAATTAATGATTAGTTAATTCTTTCTTTGAACTCCTATCAAAATCCGCTTCTCTTAGCGTGACCCTCTTCTGGGCACATACGGACACATCCAGCATCTGTTTTTAATCTGCTTTACAGACGCCTGTTGGAAGTGGTTTGTTTCTAATGGAGTAACTTTCGTAGCCTACTATGTGTGAATTTATTTTCGAAATCGGAGGTTGCCTTACGCCGGTAGGAGAAATATTTTTTTTTCGTAAAATGTCATCTTTTAATCCCTTAATCGTTTTTTAAATACTATATTTTTTTCATCGTGAATAACAGTAGACTAGTGGTTTCTCGTTTAAAATCAACCAACACTAGGATAGTGGGATTTTAAAATACAACATTTCTGCAATCATAGAAAAAAAACAAGTACCGAATCCAAAATGTTGTGCATATACAGGCTAGTCTATAGCTATTTTGTACATAATCAAATACCTGCTTGCAAAACCCGTTACAAAAAACAACAGAAAGTTTGTTTCCCCTTAATCCGCTTCATGCGGGGTGAACTTACCTAGAAACAGCGATCGGATTCTTGCAGGCATCATGACACGGAGATCTAGTGAAAATCCAGGACTGGAGATCTAATACGAAGCTATTCTGGCTTCCTTACTACTCATTTGAGTCACAAAAGGGTACAGTCACACAGCAAGAGTCCAGAAGAAATTTCGGGATAAATGACATACACCTCTATATTTAACTGGGTCCCCAACTTGCATATCTCACACAACTGGAGCGACCAAGCCCTCATGGAGAAAAGTGGCGTCTTGCTGCGATCGGCTCAATTCAAATGCCCGGCAGATGGGAGTTTCGCCTCTTTTCACCGAGGATGCATGATTTAGGTGCCTCTGGGCTCCGATCTCTCTTTCTCCACTCCCCTGCACACAATGAGACGAGTGAGATAGGTGGATGCTGAAGGATGGAGACCTCTAGAGTCTGAAGTGTTCACATTTCCTTACAGGGATAACGAGAGCGACCACGTTTTAATATGAGCCAGGCAGCGGGGCGCAAAGACGCTGGGTTCGGTACGCGACGCGATCACAGTAATCAGATAGGGGAAGAAAATAAATAAAAAACGCTGTTATTGACCGTGATTATTTCTCGAAGACAGACATGCGAAAAGGCATACCCGAAAAGCTCCGTTAATGTGTTATAGACATACTGTAAGCTCCGAAAAGCTCTTCCTCGAAAACAGAGTCCAATGCAGTAACCTGCCACGCAAGGACCGACAGTGCTGCCTTTAGTTCGCTTTATGACATCGTTTTAGGGCTGCGCACGTAATGCGGTGATGTAATGAATAATATATTCACAGCACCGAAATTACACAACACCAGCGACAGTGATGATAATATTAATAATGGTAGTAGTAATAAGTAGTAGTAATTATACTTTGCTAAGTTTTAAACATCACTTAAAGCATAATATTTTACTTATTTGTTTAGCGGGGATTGGAATCTTCAGCTTGTGGCCGGAGGCTGCGAGTCGCTACAGTGCGGTCTGCGTGTTTAACAGTTCAGACACTGGGGGCCAGAGTTGACAAACTGCTATAGATTTGATAACAATGATAATAATGCTAATGTTAATAATATGAAGAATAATAAACAATGCATTCAACTAAAGTCTGATCTAACATTGTTATCACTGAAAGCAAATTCATTTAAATTGGTACCGGTATGGCTTTGCACTACAGTTTTCTTTTTAAAGTGGAAGGGATCCTATACACCGTTGCCAACAAAACGCTTCAAAATTGTGCGAGCAATCTTCAGATGACACAATGAATCGTAAAGAATGAATGCGACGCACATACAATTTACACATTCATTGCAAGCGAAGGATGTGTGAAGAACAGCGTGAACGCGCATAAAAAACTACCTCGGAGGGTTCCTACTGTCTTATAGGACTTATGCACATGTAGAGCAATAAACTTTCTTTGGGGCGACGTTTCTGCTTAGTACACACTTAGATGCCTTGCAATGGCTGTTTTAATCGTTCACAACCGATAAACAGCGGAGGATTATGCAACTGCAGACTGCAATAATCTTAGCCTCGCCAAGCAAGCAGTGTTAGAAGCTGCAAATAACCTTAATTGTTGTGCCTGCCCCCTAACATAATTTACCGAAAGGAGGCGGAATTTCCCCTATCGTTAGAAAAACAACCATCTTTTAGAAGCTACAGCGGTATCAATAGCGCCTTAATGAAGACTTTTAGTAAAAATAGGTAATGTAACCGATCATGCAGGACTATTCTGAACCGTGTAATTCAAACACGTCTCTGCCACTATACGGACAGCTAGACCATTTGTCTTTATTTAGTCGATTAAGTTACAGTACAGATGAACAAAGACTAATTTTAAAACATCAAACCAGACGACAGGTCAGCGCTGCTTTGTTTGCTGCCATTATTTAAGCTCTCTGCAATTATTCACTTATGTAAGTAACATTCTATTAAACAACTAATTAAATCTATAATATGATGTACACGAATCTTCCTGCTCTCGAGCAAACGAGTTCAGGTCCCCAGGGATTTTTTTTGTTCCCGATTAACGCGGTGACTGTAACACGCGACGCCCTGTCAGAACATGACTGATTATGGGAACATGCTTTTTGCTGCAAACGGAGCGCAGCACCGCCGCTGAATGCAAACAGTGTCTCTAAACCAGGCTGCCAAGGAGGGCTAACAATCTCTGTCTCTCTCTCTCTCTCTCTCTCTCTCGAACCGAGATTCCCCAAAAAGATGTTACGTTAATGCTTGCAGTCTCTATGAAACGCCCTACTCAAATGTTCCCGGATCTGCCTCCAGTGCACCTCTTCCACATGTACACAAGTGTCTGTCTTGCTATACTGATATTATTTCCTGCTATCTATTATTCATACTCAGTCTCTGCACTTATTGTATTTCTTTGGCACTGTGGTCTGCAGGAAGCGGGCAAGTGAGAATTTTACTATACAACATGTGCACATGACAATAACTTTGAACAATAAAGTCTGAAAGACTACACGGTCTACTTGAAATGGCTGGTGACCGCCGTAAGGTACAACAGAGGCAAGTCACCCTGCTCAAATGGGGGCGAATCCTGACACAGAGGCGAACCTGCCCAGGTTTTAGGAGGCTTGGCCTTGCTGTGTATATAATGCCCCGATGCAGATGGTCTCGCAGATGGCTGATATTTATAACGCTGTCCTGAATGCTCGTTCATAAGCCTGTGCACTTTACAGTCGGGTACTCATATTATCATTCTATGGTCACTTGCGGAATGCGTTTAACTCCTGACGGTTTTCCCCTGCAAAGAATTCGGGATCCTTTAGTAGACCCAGAATGTACAGCACCTGCATTACATATCTTTGGCCAGGTAGAACCTACTCAAAAAAACAACCATGCTAGTCGTGCCTGGGGATTTTCTCGTCGCCCGGAAACGTAATCTTCCTAAGTGCAGGACCCTATGATTTTTTTAAAAGCTTCATACCGAGAAACAGCTTCCAATTTCATCCCGGGCAGTTCCAATTGATGTGCTGTAAGCTAATTTGAAATGCAAACAAGAAGGAACGGGCACGGTGTCAAACGACAGAAATCATCCACCCGTCATCCACCCGTCCAGCCCTTCAATCAAAACTCCCCTATCCTCAGCCTCGCTTGAGGTGGTGGTGTTGTTCCAAGTGATACAAATGTACATTAGCTCTGCTGGTTCAAATCACGGCAGCCCAACCTTAGCAAGGCGATTAGATAAATCAATTCCTTAGTAATAAACCGGAGGGAAAAAAGAATCCTTCAGTTTGTTCTATTTTTAGGTACTGTCAGTATTCTTTACTGTGGTTTGTTTCATGGCTCATGGATCATTGATGAATTAACATGAAAGGAAAGGGTCTTTGGAGATTTACGACGGGCAGACGGAGGAGGGGGAGTTGCCCCTGTGGTGTATTGATCCGCATTGGATGTTTGTTTATAGGCCATTCAGACAGGTCTTATATCCTAGCACAGAAAGTGGCCATAGGATAGTCCCCCCTAGGGGGGTGCACTAAGGACAGGTCATGATAATATGTTCCCCTTGACCGCTTGTCCAACAAGCATATAATGCAAAAACACTCACCTAGATGTGGGGTGACACCTGCGAACATTGAGGAGGATCTGGAAAGGCTCCAAGACCAGCATGGTTCAAATGACAGATGTGTCCCCCATCCAATGTCACTAGCTGCGTCTCCGCTGTTTCTTTCTTCAGAGCATGTTCATCACAGCTGAATAGAGAATACTTAAAAAGCCCTGATCTTCAGATGATTTCACTGTGGAAAGAAGCCAGGGTGAAGACAGCCAATTCATGTAAACAACAGGCAGAAATGTATCCCCGGAAATAAACAGAACAATGATTTCCTTTTTTCATTTTTGGAAGAATTTCTGGCTATACATATATATTTGTGGGCATTTGAAAACTGGCTTCCATAACCACTTATCGGGTACAGGGTCACAGTGAGTCTGAGCCAGCAGTCCAGTAAATGAACAATGCAGAAGTAAATATCATAATTTCATCCAGTGAATATGTAAATTTAGTATCTGGAATTGCAGCCTCGCTCGGAAGAATCAGCACGCCTGCATGGGGACCTCTCAGTGATGTTGAAGGGATTCATTAGTGCATGTCTGGCAGGTCCTTGGGCTATGAAGCTCATTGAAACGTGTCATCTGGGGCAGGTCTGCGCATGATGTTAGCTCAGCGTGATGGAGAAAGGTACCCAAAGTGGAATCACATGACGCGAGGAGAGAGATGGAACTTGGGAAAAGTGAGAAGAGAGATAGTGCTCCCTCAGACCGAAGCCTGCAAGGTCTCACAGCTCATGTTCAGCTGTGTTACCCTTCTCTGCCTGATCCATCCACTGTCCCGTTTAGAAGCAGCTTCAGAATTTCAGCCCAGCAATATTCATTCTCAAAAAAATCAGCCCTGCTGAGCAATTGCTGAGTTTCCTACAAGCATTTAATGACAACCATGGGTGGAATTTTTGCTACTAGCCAGTTGAGCCAGTTTAGCATAAAACATCCAACGTGCTATATTTTCTACTAGCCTGGGGACTTCGGTGAAGTGGTGGCTCTGAGGCCAGGGATTTGTCCCAACAAGTGGAAGGTTGCTGGTTTGAATCCTGTGAATTCCTGGAGTGAGAGCCCTTGAGCAAGGCTTTTAACCTACAGTTTCTTTGTCCTGGGTATGATGTTAACCTACATCTGGCCCTGCAAGTAAGTCCTCCAACTTCAGGGAAAAATTTGGGGGTGGTGGTAGCATTGGGTCTCTAGCCACTGGCAAAACTTCACACTGGTCAGCTCCATCTGAACAGTGTGGTGCTGAGGTATCACCCACTGCATGGCTGCACTCAGGATCTCATCCCTGAGGTGGTTTGTCATGTGGTGGTGTGTGGGAACACACTGTATCTCTGCATGCCCCCTTGTCCAGTGGACTTGCGTTGAGTTTTCTCTACTTCCCCATTGTCTAAATTGTTCACCCCACAGGAGTGGGAGAGATTAATTTTCAGCCTTCTCCACAATTCTTTTGTTTTTGCCCAAAAGTGGTGCAGTATTCTGGGAGCACAGCCCCCCTTTGGACCACGAGTGTGACTGTGCTGCTTTACTGCACCGATTCGTCTAACGGACAGAACCACTTGCAGACTAGGTGTGTGCCTTGCAGCACGCTTCCTGCCAGAACTCTCATCTCGACGCGCCGTCATGTCGTCATGTAATCGGTGACTCGCTTGGCCTTTAAATTCTCCCGCTCCAGATAAATCGATCATTTTGAAGGTATTTCTTGCTACATTATCGCAGAGCCCTGGCTCTCGTTCCCCACAGTAATGCAACTTGCCTTTGTTTCTGTGTGCTAAATTTAAATTTATGATTTATTAATAGTCTGCCCTGGTACTGTTTGGCTTGTGTTTGAATTCAATAGTTAACACTGAATGAGGCAACAAGGTACCTACAAACACAAGCTTTTAAATAGTATAATTCTGTCCAGGGAGCTTAGGTATGGGCTAAAATGATGGATGTAGCCTGTTTATATAATAAAATACGTTTTATTATTATAAATACAGTTTTGGTTCACATGTAGTGTGTCTGTGTGTTTTTTTTCCTCTCGTTTTCACTGACTCAATGGGATTCTGTCTGATTTATTTTTAATCTCCTCTCCTCAATCTGTTGTGGATGCTCGCAGTCCCCTCGTCGAAGTCTGCGAGGCAGCTGAGCATTCCGCTCTGATATCAGGAGGCATTAATAAAAATAGATTAACTGAAATTGGCAGCAAAAGCAGCGAAATTTAGTCGCAGCATTGGGAGAAAAGGGGACGATGGAGCAAGGCCCTGATACAGATGCGAAACGGTGCCTGTAAATTCCTGTCTGACCTAGTCCTTCCAGAACCTGCCTCTCGGGACCCCTCCTGGTTTTCTTCAGCACAGGGTCCAATCAAAAACATTGCTTCCTCTGGTGCCCCCTCCCCATTTCCACAACATAAATGTGGTTGATGAGGAAACGGGAGCACAGTCTTTGGGGGAGCCATCGGAGGTTAGGGTGCTTTATTGAATAGAATGAATTAGCTGATTAGCCATACATCTCTATGCAAACCGAAAGATTCTGGCTAAAGTTCTGTTGTTTTATTTGGGGCAATGGGGTGAGGATCAGCTGTGGAGGAGAGCCGAAGCTGGCCAGCCCATCCAGGTGTCTTTCACCTTTCCGGAACTTTCCTGGGGGAAGGAATGTTACCCGTGTGCCGGATGGTCAGTGGAGTGTGGCGCACAGCTGCAAGAGTCCTGCCGTTCTGGAGTGCAGTCAGGATATGTACCTACAAGCTGACCTTCTTTTTCTCATATGTAGTTTTAAAACTTGCTTATCAATGTGTGCTTATTGGTCTTGTGAGCCACGAATTGTCTGTCAGGGCAGGGCAAGAGGTACCCGGGAATCCATTGGTGCGTGTGTCATGGAATCACCCATCTCCGAATTTGGAGTTTAATTCCTAAGGGGGAGTTGGTGTAGTGATAACCAGGGGTGAAATACATGCTTACATAATGAAACAGGTTTACTGAGTCTTCTCCTACATAACAATGAAAGTCAAATCTAATAGTTTATTTTTTTAAATAGTTAGCCCACGCATTGTAAAAAGTCTTTTCATAGGTCAACGGTGGCCCATGACAATGTCCAGACAATTGCCATATGTGCAGATTTTAAAAAAGAGCAACACTCTAGTAAACACTTACTAGTAATGTTTGTCCTTTTTGCTGTTTGTAAACTGCAGCCATGTGGCCTTCAAGGTGGCCTTGGGGCACTTTAGAAACATCGTTAAAAAAGTACCGGTGTTGCAAAGGGGAGACAGCTGGGATGCTGTGTCTTTTCCTGGTGTCCTGCACCAGCACGATTTCCAGAAAACAGCAGTGTGCAAGTGGGAAAATTTGCGGATCCTGGGTGAAGAAATGGCTGCAAAAGTCATGAGGGACATGCTGTTGTATTTGGGAAATGCTGGAGGACTGCATTAGGGAAACTTATAGCATATAATTGTACCCATATCTGAAGGACAAAAATATTTTTAAGAAGCAGAAGCTATTAGCTATTGAGAATTCCAGGCCTGGGGCTTCGGACTAATCCGGAGCCAAGGGAACATTCCAGAAAAAAAAACACGACGGTCCAAAGCGTGTCTTTTACAAAGTCCAGCCAAGCGAGGTAATTTCTTTGACGAGCCCCGTGGACGAAGACTGACGCAAAATGAAAAATTCAACAGGAAGTAACGAGATGTTTGACCTTAGGAGACACGACAACAGATACACTGAGGGCAAGCAGAGTCGTGTCCATTTGGTACTTCTCAAGACAGCTCCTCAGCACCGAGATCCTTGACGCTTCCTCGCTTACGGTTACCAGGAATTCATCCTAGGATGAGCTGTTAATGATTATAAAATGACACGGGAAGGTGACATGTGTGGATTGATCATCAAAGACAAATCAGCTTGGCTGTTACCCTTATTCAAGCTCAGACACCAGTCCAGCATTCTAACAAGACTCAGGCATTCATGAAAAAAAATCTATTCACTTTTTAATTCATAAACGGGCAAGTTTCTCAGGTCTCTTCTCAGTATATGGGTAGCGGTAAGCAGTAACTTTCAGGAAGCCTAGGGTACAGTAAGCTACATTACAATTACTGGTTCTTTTTGGGAGAGGCCTTGGCTGCCAGGGTTGTGGGTTTTATTCCCGCCCTCGGCATGTGTGTATGTATTCTCCTTGGGTTTGTGTGGGCCCAAACACATGTAGTTTTGTGATTTTGCCCATTCTGTGTCTGTGGGGGGCCGTGTATGGCTTAGCAAGTTATGATGCCATGACTGTGACCGGGAACGTTGTCAGTTCCAAACCCAACATTAGCAACATTAGCATTTCACCATCAGGCCCCTGTGCCACGCTCAGGGATAGTCACACCCTGCCTACTCAAAGACATCTAACTGGAATTCCACTCTGGGTGTCTACTGCCTCTTACTTTGTGTTTCCAGAGATAGGCTCCAAACTCAATGCAACCCTCACTACTTGTGCCATGAAGTTGTTATTAATGTTACATGCATTTCAATACACAGGATGTTTCCTCTGACTATTTACCTGTCAGTTAGAGCCCCAGATAACTCCTATCGGCTTACAGTCTGCAGTAAAGGACACAAATCACTTTGTATCTGTGCACTGGCCCTTCCGGTTGGGCTTGAGGGTCATTTATCATCTGACTATAAATAGAAACCTCCATGGATTTTTGTGATGGAACGGCGAATGTTTAGCACATCGCATTAATTGAGTCTGGAAAGGAGTGTAAATCACATAGGTGCAATTTAAGGGAAAACATCACTTTAAATTCAGTCTATTTTTTCCCTTTCTCATGTAAGGCACTTTTATTCAGCAGGATCCATATCTTTGCTTGTGCGTTCCTTGATTTTATTAAGCTATACTGCTGGTGTCCTGTACTCAGATGCTAATGAAAGCCAGGGTGTTCCTCAGCAGATGGCCATATCGGTTTGCGACACGTGCATTCCGTTGGTGTGTGTAATGCAGTGTGTGGCTCTGCAGATTGGCAGCCTGTGCCTGTGAACAGAAGGTCACCGGTTCAAATCTCTGGGTTGGCAGAGTGATGTTATCATTGGGCCCTTGAGCAAGGCCCTTAATCCCCAATTACTCCCATGACTGTCTGGCCCTGATTTCCCAAAAAAAAAAGAAGTATGTTACTTTGTATAAATGTGTCAGCTAAGAAAATAAAGCAACATGAACAACAGAGAGGAAAGTGATTTCTTGAGGGATAGTGTGTGGGTTTGGTTACTGTTGCCGTTACCGGAAGGTTGCCAGCTCAGATCCTGGGGTCGGTAGAGTGATTTCACTGCAGGACTCCTGAATGACACCCTCAACCTCCAGTTCAAAAAAACTGGATACAAGTGTCAGCTAAAGAAATGTAATGAATCTGGCAATAATGACTTGGACTTTCCAAAGTGCATGGGGACTCAGAAAGGGACTGGACCTGAAGTTCCATAGGGTAGCTGATATCCAGGTTATGTTCTCCGGTTAGGCATATTACAGGATTACAGCCATGTTTTCAAATGCGTTTTGCACATGGTGCTCTGTTGGTCCGTTATAAAGAAGCTACTGTACTGCACTTATATCAATAGACCTACCAGGGAGTGAACATGATCTGGTACGCTGCAGTGAAACTGAAACTAAGACCGACATATATCAGGAAATATACAATTTATATTTGTATATTTCCTGATATATGTATTTATTTTTAATGCATCATAAACCCTAGCTATAAAGAATGCAAAGTTTATATATATATATATATTTTAATATATATATAAAATATTTGTTGTAAATCCTTTTATTTTGCCTTTGTGCTCTTGGTGGTGTTGCGGATGCTTTCGATTATATAACATTCTGGTCCCATCCTAAACCTCAAACATTTCATCTGCCAGTCCAGACTAAGATTTAAACTTACTGACGTCCCATCTGAGATGCTGCATGGTTTCATCTTTCGAGACTTGACACTTCACATATTACGTTATATAATCCTGTTTGTTTTCTCACTGCGATAGAGGGGTGCGCCATCTGTCCCAGGAGGTCAGCCGGGTGGCTCTGCAGGTTGATGTCCCCTTGTTGGAGGTATGTGTGTGTTTTTCCTAAGTACCTTCTTAGCCTCAGCCCAGATGGAATCTGTCCTATTTACATGCACAGTGTCCCACCCCTTGCTGGGTTTCCTGTTTGTTTTGGTAACCCTTTAATTTCTCCTATCGTATTATCAGGGACCATCCTAAGATTTGTTAAAGTGGGGGACATAAGAAGGGCCATAATTCATACAAAGGGGTCAGCCTTTTTATTAGCCAATGATTTCTTTTGAGTCTGTGAGTGACAACTGAGGGGGCACTTCAGGGACCAATTAGCTTTCATCTGGGGCCAGTGCCCAAGTAACCCCGCCCCTGCATATAACCATGTTTGCTATGTAAATAGAGCTCCCAATTGGCCACAAGATAGGACAGGGTCTGTAATAAAGACCATATTGACATTCCCAAAGTCTGTCATTGAACAAAGCCAGATTTCCCAAATTTATCGTTATTGGTAATCATATTAATGGACAAACAATACTCTCTGAATCCTTAATATTAACACACCTTTGCAACTGTATGGTTCTCTGGAGTCTGCCTTTAATTACTAAATGTTTTTGCAAGGTCATAAACTTCCCATTGATCTCACCCATTTTACGCCGCTGACTTCATCCCCACCAGGACCTCACCCCCTCCCCATCTCACCCGCTTGACATCATAAGTTCCCAAAAAGCATCATCTTCAATCCATCCCAAATCACAGATCTGATCCCCGCTTGCAGCCTTCATCACTAACACGTTTCTCCTTGATGAAAGTGAAAGACACGTCACATAAGTACTTTACTAAAACGTACAAAGACACCACAATATGATTGAAACTAGCAAGGTCCTTGAGAAACATGCTAGTTGCTATATTTCGCTATTCTAACCTTGTATATTCAGTTTGACATCTAGTATGGGGTCTGCTTAGATACCTGCATTGTGACTGTGAGCCTCATTTTTCTGCCTTTAATCAATGTCACTATCCTCAAAAAACAACTTTATTTCTGTTTATTTCTTTTCACATAGGTCCCTCTGTAACATTCTTCAGAGACAGGAAACCAAATAGATCTCCTTACCAAACTGTATTTTATAAAGAACCATCTTTGACACCCACTTCATTCAGGCAAAATAAAAATCACAGCATTTCCCAAGTTTCTTCCTGATCTTTCCACATGTCCAACGACAGCAGCAAAACCATCTTACATACCGACATTCAACACTGATTCATAGAGTCCCTGTACATATAAATATAGTTCTTAAGTTACCCACAATGCTATTAAAGCAATTCCTCATTACTGCCAGCGTCAATAAGCCCAGTGTTTTCAAGACAAGTCCACCAGAAACCAACCTCACCCACCACATCATGTCCAGGCGAGGTTTCCTGTCCTACCCCACCCCCATACGAACAAACACTGCTGAACTCCTTCCTCCAACGGCTCGCCCAGCCCAGATGTGCAGTCCGCTCCAGAACGCCCTTCCCCCAGACATCTTGGTCATAGTCTGATGCACTCCAGTAGACCTGCAGTCAATGTGGCTCTCGATCCACTCACGGCCACCATTGCAGTGACCCTCATGCCCCTACCGACTAATTATAAGACACCTGAAATCCTTCAGAGAAAAGCCCTCTTCAGCCTTCATTTGCCACTTAAATCCGCTGTCTGCCTGACGGCTTGTGATATATATGGGGCACCACAGGTCATATATATATATACTGATTTTTTACTTTTTATAATTAAAACCAACACATACACCGTGTCTTCAAATTTGTCTGAGGTAATCGCAGGTTCTCTCAATCATCATCATTTATTTAATAGCCAAACCATGAGCAGGAATACTGAAAACAGACTTGTTCAAAACTGATTATTTCTCATTAACAGTCGAAGAATGTACTTCAGGCTCACTTCATGACATGACGTGTTTGTATTCTTTTGTGTTTTGATGTGTACAATATGATGGGATATTAAGCCTAAACGATTAAAATGTCAGCATATAATCAAAACGCCACTGTAACCTTATACTCCAATATCACACAAAGAAAATAATTAGATTAATAAGGCAGCAAGTTAGGTGTTTAACCCGTGAGACTTTTAATCATTTTAGATCATTTTTAGTAGTCAGTGTGAGAGAGATGTGGATGTTGTGTCATTGTGGTTGGGAATAACGTACAGTGACAGTCAAAAGTTTGGACACGCCAAGCCGCCTACGAAGGAGAGTGATAGTGTCACATCACATGACCTGGCCACCTGAACTAAACCCAGCTGAGATGGCTTTAGAGGTGTTTGACCAGAGAATGAAAGAAATGCAGCCAATGAGTGCTCAGTATATATGTGGGACCTCCTTCAGGACAGCTGGAAAAGTATCCCAGGAGGGCACCTCATGAAACTGGCGTAGAGGAGACAGTATGGTCAGCCAGTCCCTGGATCAATTGTGGTTAAGGGCCTCGCTCAAGGGCCTAATCGTGAGATCACTCTGCTGAACATGGGATTTGAACCAGCAACCTTCTGTGTCTCAACCCACAATGCTGCCCCCCCAACAAATAGTCAGGGCATAATTCCATATATGTTATTTTAAAATTTAGGGATGTCTTTATAATTATTCTAAAATGTGGGAAATAGTACAAACACATCTTTCTGTGGGTAGGTGTGTTCAAACTATTGACTAGCACCATAAGTGATCTTATATGTGTGTTGTCTCCTTCCACGGGCTGTAGAGTACATTAGACAATCTGTACTTACCGTGGGATTTATCGTGCTGCAGGCACCCAATTCATGACTCACCTGTCACTGAATGATTTGTGAGCTTACGGGAGGAATCACAGGGCACGATGCCAGGGTTGCAGTGTTTTCCCCTCACCACCCGCCATTGCCACTGAAAGACACAAAGGCTTCTGGGTAGGGACAGCCACTGTGCTGGCTCTGGGGGACAGCGTGAGCGTTTGGCGGCACGCCGCGAAGCCGCTGTTACGGGAGATCTTTGGCTGCTTATTTTGATCACTCGGCGATGCTGGACTGCAAGCTGATAATGGGGGTGCGGGGGGTGGCTGTCGACCGACACGCCGGCGATATGGTTTGCAGCCCGCGCTGTGCCCTTCGTAACTGTGTGCCGCTCTGATTCATTTTTGGCGTCTTAAGCGGGGGCCGAAGGACGTCGCCAAAAGCGAGCTCTGCACAAAACTGGGATGAAGATGAAGTGAATTATTGAAGCACTGGAAGAAACTGATGGGGGGGTATGGGTGGGACCTTACAGCTGTCTTTAGCAGGCTCACATTTCTGCATGTGGTAACCTACAGAACCTTCAGCTCGGCTGCATCCAGAGGAATAACCTTCCTGACCTCAAAAAGCGGGAAAAAAAAAGGCGATGGGGCCGAATGGCTCCGTTACCGAAATATTGATGGCTAAAAATAATGCGTGGGGCGACCAGGCGCTACATGGAGGTTAGTCGAGATCGGCCGGTGGCCGGAACCGTGCGTGATGCCACCGCGCGGGATTTTGAGAACTCGCTGACCCCAGGGGCATAGCCTGTGCTTCGCTCCCCTGGCTGGAAACGTGGCGGCCGCGCGGATGCCCTGCCTACAGCCGAGATCTACCCCATGCTGGGCACTCTCATACCCCGCAGCCACCTTGCTGTTCCCCGTTGGTCTGGGGAGTGAGATGGAGCATGGGGGGAGTGCAGTTGGGGAGGGGCTGTAGACTGTGCTTTGGCTGACACCCCACATTCACTACTGCAGGGAGAGAAGGGAAGGGATTCTGCGCTTAGCCGAGCTGGGGGCCAGACAGATATGCAGAGAGATGGAGTGTCCTCACATCTTTAAAGGACAGGGCTTACTGCTCACCTCTTAGAATGTGAAATGTATCTATGTGCATGACAGAAAAGCCCCTTTAAAGTAAGCTAAATGGGACTGAGAGGGAAATATGGCTCCATCGGGGAGTGGACGGCGCGGACATAGGAGGCACCCTGCCCACTCGGGTGCCGGTGTGACAGGGATGAGCCCCCCACCCCCTGCCATTTATGCCGCAATGTTGGTGGAGGAGGAGATATCAGCAGCTGGTACAGTGCGAGCAGATTACCGCAGGTCCCCCACAAGGAGCTGTTTAAAAGGCAGAGCGAGGACTTCTTTTTACAGCTTATGCTCAGCTGAATTAAAGTCAATAAAATAAATCACAGAGAGGGCAGAAGAAAACGGCTTAAAATAGCCCCCCTTGCGTGAAGCAGATTCGCATGCCCTCTTGATTTTTTCCTGTCCTACCTTTATGCAGTTAATTCCGTCTCCGGTTTTTTTACACGCGTGGGGAACAGACGCTGCGTTGCCCCGGCAACCGGGGCCAGATCCGGGTCCGAGACGGGGGCTGTGTTTGAGAGTACCATGGAGATGCTACATCCTTTGACAGCGGGTGACAGGACGGGGGCATGGCCAGGCGCTTCTCAAGGAAGAGAGTGTGCAAAGGCCAGCAGGTAAAAATAGCTCTCCCCCATGTCTCTCCAAAGCCCCCCCCCCCCCACCTGATTTCTTTTTCTTTACATTACAGCTTTTTTTTCCTTTGCTAAAAATAGCAGTCATACCGGGGGGGAGGTGGAATAACAGAAACGGCAGTTGTTTTCGCGAGGCTCCTCGTGGGTGTGGGTGGTGCCACTGGGCTACAGGTTCGGTGACATTCATTACAAAAAGCTGGAGCCCGAGGTAATGCTGTTTAAAGAACTCGTTAGGACAGACGTGGGACTGCCACGCTGTGGAAAGCAAGCAGATAGCCAATAATCAGCTGGATACCAAATATCGTGGAGTCAATCATCTTGAGCTCATTAATTTTTCTCATGGACAAGGTTCACTGGTGCTGTAACCCGGTATTTGAACAGAAAATTCATGCATAGTCAGGGAAAAGGCCAGGTGAAAAACTCAGTGCTTTTCTATGGAAATGGTCCAAGCTTCTGGCTGTGAGTACAGTACCAAAGTGAAGCCGCCACTGCAGCGAAAGCAATAGAGCACAGCGCTGGCGGACACAGGCCGTCCAGCCCATCACTTTCCTTTTACTAACAAAAGCATCAAATGACCTGTGCTGCCAATCTGAACTTCCAATAAAATAACAACAGTAAATAAACATAGAATGCTAAGCTCTCCCCATTAACCAGTATGATTTTTCCTTTTGATACAGATAGGAGATATTAAACAGAAGAATCCAATGCAACACATTACCGTCTTCGTACATATCACCGAATGGCCAAAAAATTAAGCTAAAGTTGACTGTCCAGAATATTGCACGCTGAATATAACGCAATTATTTTTTGACACATTTCATTTGACACATTTCTGAGGGAAAAAAACCACTGGAATGCAAAATCCGTGTCATCAAACTCAGCGTCCTTGCACAGCATTCCGCACGGCGGTGGCATCGCCCTTAGATGTGAGACACAGCGGCTTGAGTAATGAGATACAGTCATGGAACATAGGTAGCAAATTCAAACAATGACTGTTAACCATGCTAATTGCATGCAGCATGACGCCAGTGTCTGCAGCGGGGCGAAGTGGTGGAAATGGATGGTGGGAGGGGTGGTGTTGACTGTTCCACTGTGGTCGTCTTAAACTAAGGTTACTGATTCAGCCAAAACACAGATGCGCCATAGTCACACTAATGCATCTCTAAGGCTGGTCTCCACCATCATGGATTAAATTAATCCTAGTTTAGACAATCTAAATCTAAGGTTTAATCTAGTTTATAGTTAATCAGAGAGGCACAGCTAATGTTTAACCCTGGATTAGTTAAACCAGTTTAAACAATGATTAAAATAGGATTAATGTAGTTTCAGTGTCAGCCATGATGGATTCTGACGAAATGTAAACAAATTCATGATGCATCCTAAACTAAATAAATAAGGCCCTTAATAAAGCAAATCTTTAGCAAGTCCTGTGAACTTTTTAAAACAAAAGCAAATACGTTTACCACACATTTACGTTATTCTGATTTGGTCTTACCTTACACACACAACTTTATAACATTATAGTGCGTTCGAGTTCTACTCGTAACGGTGCGTTCGAGTTACCTCGGAGGTCGAAACACGGAACTGAGAATGACGTCACGCACAAGCTTCCCTGGAAGTGACGATTTTGCTGCATTTATCCAATCAGCGTCTAGCTTATGTGCAGTGAAAAAAGCTATTCTGTGCCGTGCCATAGAAGTCCATTGAAGCTGCGCTTCAATAGGGTTTAATGCACTGTGCTGCCGCGGGAATGTATGAGAATAAAATCGCATCGGACAAGCTATGATAAATAGCTAATTCTGAACGAGCTCGTCATTAAGTTGAACGCGTTTTAGCGAACTTTTAGTAAAAGCAACATCAATAGGTTCTCTGGGAGTGAACGGAGCAGTGGGCGGGCCAGGACGCTGGGCTGATGAATGCTGATTGGAGGAACTGTCTAAAGGGCGGAACCCCTTTAGCAATTTTAAATATACACCGGAGCGATTTCGAGCTCAGTCCCATGCGGATTCGCTGCGCATAGTGTGTTATGTGCTGGTAATATAAACATATATATAAATCATTGTTTATATTTAAAAAAAAAACAATTATAGCGTTCTCGAGTTTGCCCTTTGTTTCAGCTTTGTGAAGTTCGTTCGTTCATTCATATAATGTAATATTCATGTCATTTTATGATGTATGTCTAAAATGAGCTTCCCTTGTTTGAAAGACTAGCAGCCGCCACTGGTTGCTTTTTTATCGTGCGTCCCATTATACCTTGGAGGTCGGAATCCGAGTCAGAAACCGAGTTTGAGGCCGGAAGTGACGACATGCGCGCTCCCGTTTCTCGAAAAATCTGAGAATCTCGGCGCAGCCCAGAGTACCCCGAGTTTGGTTTCAAGATGGCTGCCCAGTGCAAATACTGTACATGGTGCTGTGATATTTTACATTTTTAAGCACTTTAGTGCTGTTCGAGTCAACTTCGTAAGCTGTGTGCACCGAACAG
>JAODKL010000101.1:408674-440026 GCA_026780765.1 Petrocephalus schoutedeni | reverse complement strand
AATGGCATACGCTTCGAGCCGTTCGTAGTCCGAAAGAGCTAGCGCAAGAGCCACTTTCATGGAGGCTACCATCTTGGCTCAGAGTTCGGCAACTGGAATGCATTCGACTCGGTTTTCCTCGAGTTTGTACCGGATGTGACGTTGTCCCGAGTGCCGAGTTCCGACCGCCGAGGATAATGGAACGCTCTTACTCCAAACTCGGTACTGTTCGTTCGAACACGAACTACTGGGGAAGCGCTTACAGGCACCGGCGTTAACATGGAAATTCCATGGAAATAGCCGAAAAAGAGATGTATTGGAGCAAAAACCAAGCAGATGGAATTATTTTTTATACCATAATTACATTTAATTTATCAGTTAATGCGTTTTTGTTTTGCTTGCCTCTCCATATTTCCGCAACCGAAACTTCGATTAAAAATCGAACTGAATTTTTTGCCTAATATCGCCGGCGGTTAAACATGCCAGCGATTATTAGCAGGATAAAGTTATATTGTTTCTTGTTCTGTGGAAAGATCGGAATCATGAACATGGCGCGGTCATATGAGTAAAATGTAAATAAAAGACTTGTGCATCTGGACTTGTGATCTCCAAATAGATCCCCGCCACCCTTCTGAAAAGTTCCTGTGGCATAAAAAACGCAAAGCTGCTACAGAAGCTGGTAAAGTGGAGAAGAGTCCCTCTCACCTACATGCATGATAGCTGCTCTAACCTTCCCACTGAGGTAAATAATACTCTTTTGTAAATCTATCCCGCTAGGAAGACTGACTATTGTTATAAAATTGAATTGGGTTTAATCTGCCTTTAATTTTCCTGCCTGGGACTCTTCCCTCTAATCCCATCCAGCAATGAAACGTAGCCATGTTCCAGTTAAACTGAAACAGACCTAACATAAACCTCCCCAAGGGGTGGTCTAAATGTAACCGCTAATCCAGCTGTGTACTAGGTTTAAATGCACTGGTGCAACGGACTTCAATTTAATCTAGGTTTAAGTAGAAATTAAACTGAGATTGCCAAAAGTTTAGATTTAACCAGGATTAATTGTAAACTAAATTTAAACTAGGTTTAAAGTTTGGTGCAACGGGATTTGTAGACAAATCTTGATTTAATCCAGTTTAAAAGTTAAACCATGTCGGTGCGACCCAGGCTAACTGTATCACCATCGTGATGTCTTCTTTTCGCTTACTCTGATTAATTACGACTTTCAAGACTTGAACTGGGCAGGACAGTCCAACAAAAAAATGCCTGATAATAAGACAGTACGCTACACTGTAAATACTAATAGTAATTACCTTTGCAGTTTTTTCTTTGTTTTGCAAAATGCGAGCAAAACGGTTAAATAAAACAATGCTCAATTGCCTTCAGCATTGTCAAATTTGATTAGATGTGCCTGGTACCGAAAAAGCATGATGATGCTTCTTTAATACAGTGTAAATGGTACAATATTAAATCCCAGAAGTCATCATATACTACAACAGATTTGATAATTGCATTTGCGGAAAGAGATTGCTTGCAATGCTCGACTTCTTATGAGCGCTCTGTTAAATATGGTAATGAAAAGGACGCAAAAAATAAAACATTATTTGGCAGAAACATGAGCTCGGAGATGGCGGAAGCGCGGGCGTCTGCGGTGACTTACGTTTCAGGCGGTGTGGTCACGTGACACCCGGATGTCATAGAGAGCCATTTCAAGGAACCTGGCAATCAACAACGCCTCGGGCGCTAATGGGGGCTCGCTGAAATCACCCCCCATTTTTCTGGGGACAATGGGAGATTCCCAGCAAGGAGAATGGAGGACGATTTCAGCTGTACTCTAAATGCGCTGCTGTGGACGAGGCCAGTCAAGCCACATGCATCGCTTGCGTGTTCGTATTTTCCAGCTTGCAAATGCAGATGGCATGCATTAGTATCCGGGGGGGGGGGAAGAAAGTTGAACGTTAAATTTCCTTGCGTTTCCTGGCAGTGTGAGTGAACAGAAGCCTGGTTTAAACGAGCGTGGCTCGCAGACACTGGCAAAAGAGGCCAGCGCTTCAAAATAACACATAACAAGTCTTGACCCAAATTTGTGGTAATAAATAACCTAATGCAAACAACCAATTTTAACTGTGGGCAATCCGACTGGATCTTTGCAGAGGGAGACGGAATCTCACTATGGATGTGACCGTGTACCTGCAACTCTGTTAAAAGAAGAAAAATAAGCTAACTCCAACTAGAATGTTGTTTACCATAACTATTACCCCTCCTTTTATCAAAATTTAATATGGGTCCTTTGAAATCTATGATTGTTCCGGATAAAATAGCTGGCGGATTTAAAAGGCATCGTATAAACAGACATCTGTATAAACAGCTGGGGGAAATGGAAAACGTTCAGAGAGGGAAAAAAAAGCCGAGTGAAGATCTCTGCCACCTTCGCCGGTTTCAGATCTTCACACCACCCTTTCTTGCTGCTCAAATACACGGTATCATCAAAGTATTTATAAATTGGTTGCTATGACAGCTGATATGCTGGGGGGCACTTCGCTTTAATTAGAGAGCAAACCTCAGCCCGAATTCCAGCTTCCTCCCTGCATATTTTAAACACATCAACGGGACACATGGGGCACGGTCGTCATCTGCCGATAGCCGGTAACGAGAAAAACCGAATGGCGGCCGTTACCGAGAGAGTCTCCAGCACACGGGCAGCGTTTTCCGGAAGACCTACTTCGTATGGGAGTCGATCACGGAGAGAGGGCGTGGGCTAATCACGTTTGCTAACGAGCCCTGGGCACGAAGCCCGCTAAATATGTCGGTGAGACGAGGGGGAGTGGAAATTCAATGCCACTCAGATCTTTTTGTCACTTTGTGCACCACCTCTGCCAACCAAAAACCGGGGAGCCTCAATGAAAATAAATAATTCACTCCAGTTGCCAAAATCCACATAAAAAAACATGAAATGCACCAAAGGTCTCAGTGTCTTACTACATGTCCTGCTAGCTTCTGCCTCAGAGCAGCTACCCAAAGAGTCATAACAACATAAATTAATAAACAAACAGGCAAATGTCTCTCTGCTGTGTGACCCAATAAACATGCCAAGGGAACCACACACGCACAGGTTTCTATTCATTTCTCTCCATTTATTTTTATGGGCAAAGGCCTGATCATAGCTTCAGATCCTTAACCCTTACCCAGCCCCAACCTTAACCACAAGTAACTAAACAAAATACAAGACACATTTTTACTTTTTCGATTGCATTTACAGATTTTTGTGGGGACCTGAAATATGTCTCCACAAGATATATAAGAAGTTATCGTGGGGCCTTTTGTCCCCCACAATGTGGAAAATACAAACTCATACACACAAAAAAATACACCTGAGAATTCCACGGTTGGGACATGAGGCCTGAAGTTTTGGTTTTCAACTGAATTCTCTTAGCACTGGGATCTGTCTCTGGATGGGAATCTGTGTCTTCTCTCCATTTTTTGGCATTAATACTGCAAAGGGTTCGCAAATTAGCACCTGAATAACAGCTCAGTCACTGTGCCCATTCTGATCTCCATTGTTTCACATACTCTTGGCTCTTTCTTGAAACGACCGGGAGGACATTACATAAATACTGCTGGAACCAGAGACAGATCTCCTGTATGGTGGGGCTCTGATTTTCTGCGGCTCTGGGCACAGCGTTATCCCCTGTCCCCCGTCATCCCACTTTTAATAGAGGGAACGGGTGACCTAGATAACAAATCTCACCGAATCCCTGCTCCCCTAGCCTCGACCAGCAGGGACGGATCGGACTCCCCGCATCTGACCCCGCAAGGGGACGGACGGACGGCCTGTTCCCTGTTTCCCGCCTCCGTTGAGGACTTGCTCCCGCCCCCCCAAGCCCTGTTTATACGCAGCTGTGTCCGTGTCACCTCCCTACAGCACCTTGCCAGGTAGAACTGGCCTTCTTTGCTACCCGTCGTTCCAATGCTAAAAATAAAGCCGCCGTCATAGAGACGGCGCGGATCGGGAACCGCTCGGTGAAAAGGTTGAACTCCTCGCTCCTGTCAGAGGAGGAGGCGCCCTTGGGCCAGCATCACCCTCGCAGGAGGCCATTTTTAAATGTGTGCGTTCAGCCTCCTACAACGAAGCAATCTAAATGATTATATAAATAGTTAAAATGTCAAAAAAAAAATAATTAAAGTGAAGACACTTTTACATATCAGATCGAAGTGTCTTTTATTGTCAGATATTGTCAACTAAGGATATATGTTGCTTAGGGGGTCACAGAAATATCATGGTTACAGCAGAAATGAGAAGATAATAAAGAGAATATAAATATTGAGGCATATAACAATATAAACCTTTTAGGACATGAAAATCGTACAAAAAGTCTGAGACAATGGTCTGCTCTGTTGAATGATGTCTGCTCTGTTGATGTCTTGGGCTAAATAAGAAGAGAATTTAAGCATAAGGTGGCAACTGTATGCACGCTACTTATACCAATGTACACTAATATTAAGCTATATCTGTAAGGGTTAGTAATCACTTTTTGTGGAAAATGTCTGCTTGGCAGAAATGCTTAATTGCAAAAAATGCACTAAGTTAGCAAAGGTTTTCCGTCCACCGCGCAGATGCTCACAGGTGCTGGTTAAAGGTTCAGCTTCTTAATGTGCATTAACTGGTATTTCGCTTCTAGTAATATTAGATCAGAAAATACTTCTTTCAGACCACAGACCGGGCACCTACAGTATGATAAAGGTGGAGAAATTACTGAACAAGAATTTGCTGCTGACTAGTCCCCTTAGTATATTTTGCAGCCTACCAAAGGGGTGGAGGGGAGTCCCTGGTATATTTACCGATCGATCACGATCAACTGTTCATCTCATGTGATTGACCTGGGAACACGCCAAGATCAAACACCCCTGATATAGGCCTATAGGCCACATAATGTCATTATTTGCAAATAAGGACCAGCCCCCTGGGAAAATTCCTGAACTTCCCCATTGGCCAGTCTGCACCTGAAGACAATGAAGGGAACCAAAGTAAATAAGTAAGCTCTCGTCTTCCACATCAGAAATCCATGTTTATCTTTTGTGGAGCCATACAAATGCAATGTCAGGAGACATGTTTTTATCCAGTGGGGTTGGAAGAACAGATCTTTTAATCCTTTGGAACTGGTTCACATGTAAACAGGTGACTGGCCCTTGATTTTTAATGAGATAACTGCCATGATTTGAATGTTATCAGTTCAAAGCATTTCCATTTAATAGGATGTGATGTAAGGAGTGCTACCACGTCTTTTCTTGTGGTGCACTTTTTCTAAACGATACCTTATCATTTACTGAGGTACACTGGAATTCATTAATTTTTTGCATATCCCATCTTGTTCTCCTTCTGACATAAACACTGGCGAGAGTGAAACAGCCATATGTCTGATCTCCTGGAAACATTTTGGGGAGTAAAGGGCCTTGCTCAAGGGCCTGATGGACTATTTTGCCAAGGATGGGATTCGATCCAGCGATCTCAGGCACGGAGGCCTAAACCGTTAAGCTGAGCACCAGGGGTAATTAATTGCAATTAAATAAAAATGCAAATCCCTTGCAGTGCATAGCATCATCTTCCAATACTTTCATGCTTGTAAAATGATCATATTTATGAATATGTACATGTCCTTCCAGCATTATTAGGTTACCTTGGTTACACTTCGCCGGCGTAATACTGAGTTTGGCACATGCATAATTAAATAACTGACGACTGTATTTCAATTTTCCCTATGCAAAGAATGAAACATAAACAGGATATTAAATTGTGTGTCATTTCTTCAGACTGGACTGACAAATGTGTTTCTACAGTACTTTCAGTTTTTACAATTTATTTATGATATTTTAATGGATTCTTCATGGTGTAGTATGGCACGATAAATTGCCTGGTAGTGTAAATCAGCAATATTTCAGTTAATCGGCTAAAAAACTAAATACTTCAAAATATTAATTTTCTACTTTGAAGTTGGGACGCTACATAATATATGCTAGCTGGTGTTCCACCTAGGTAACCCCCCTCCCCCCCCGCCCAACCCCCGCTATGACCCTGTCCAAGATAAGCTGTTGAAAGATGAATTGAAGGAAGTCATTTTTCCAAATATTCAGCTATGCATAAGTCATCAAAGCCTTTTACCCCAAATAGACGTGCATAATGAAAGTCCCCCTATAGCAATGGACCATAATCGGCACAGGGTTGAAATATTAACATTTACCAAGCAGCAAAACTTTTCAACTACCGAGCTGTGAAAGTAAACGCAAGATGCAAATTCTAAGGTTTTTTAAAGCATAGCGTCTGAGCTTTGCTTCTGAATGCCTCTCTAGCCACAAAAGCGTCAGCCTGAGCTGGTCCGAGTGCTTTTCTGTTCTGTGCAGCCCTCTGGCATTAGTTGGAACCCATACCAAGGTTTAAGCATTTTCTGACAACAATAACCATCGATCATCACATTTAGTGATAAAAAAAATTGCCTGCCAGAAGATTTAAGGCAGCTGGATATAGTACAGCACTATAGCCAAGGAGTTATGTACAGAGAGCCGTAATGATTAGCTGGAATGGGTTATGTTGGCTAAATTCGTCGCGCTCTAGTAATAAATACTGTTTTTAAGGCCTTTGGGTAGCCAGCTGCACACAGGCTGTGGCGGACAGGTCCGGAACAGCCTGCGAGGGTTTTTTGTAAGACCTGTAGACTGGAACAAGAAAAAAAGCCGGTGGCAGCCTGAAGCAGGAACGCTGGGCTTTAGTGCGGAATGTAAGCCTCTGCATGGCTATCTGAGAAGATTCAGAGCGTAAACAGTGTGCGTGCGGGGCCGCTGTTTAGTCTGCATCGATAACGTCCACCTGTTAGTACTCTCCAAGCGCTCACACACGTGCGTGGAAATCGGAGTCCACTATATAAACAGTGCAGGGCGAATTCTGCATTTCGAGGCGAAGGTTTGAAACATTTCACTGGTTTTGTAAACACAGTCTGAAAGATCACCTGTTTATTTTGATGGAGGCCGCTCTGGGTAAGTTTCACCTATCGTCTCTCGTCCATCCCTTAAACAGACATAACTGTTTTGGTCACTTCCAGCTTGAGGGACTAAACGAGCAAAAAGGAAACGGACTTGATCCATATTGTTCCTGTTAGCAAAGTGTGGAGACTGCATGTCTATTTGTTTTGTCCCTGAGTGGTTATCACAAGGGCCAGAGGTTTCTGCTACGCGCTGGAGGTGGCTAAAATGAATTTCTAATTAATATCTAACAAGGTGAGGGAAACCAAATTTGTTTAGGGATGGTAATCCTGCCGCAGGAGCCGTGTTTACCGTGCACGCACGCTTCATAAACAGAGCGACGGGGCAGCTCGGTGCACAGTTATCAGCCAGTTTCCTAAACATTAACGGTTCTTAACAGAAATGTTCCCTGGGTAATTGCAGGGACAGTGGAGTGTGAAATCCACAGCGGCGTCCCACTGCAGAACGACAGTGGAAGACCAAACGTCGGCCTTCTGCTTGGATGAGAAACCGAAGAGCGGGCCTTGCTTTACGATAAACGGTGAGTCTGTTTTCAATGAGATGGATGGCGCCTACAGAATCCAGATTTAAACTAATGTAGAGTGTTAGCCTCTTCTCTTCATGCACAGGCCTGAACGGCGGCATGATCCTCACGGGCTCATTCTTAACTGTGATAATGTTCTTGTGTTTTTTTACATGAATATGCATGTGACTTAAAAAATCTCCATGACTTTGAGGCCAGTGACAGGACAGTTGGTACCAGTCACTAATATATGGGATGTAAAGGAGTTACTGGTTTTATGTGGGATGTGAAGGAGTCAGTGGTTTTATGTGGGATGTGAAGGAGTCTGTGAATTTAAGAGGGATGTGGAGGAGTTACTGTTTTTTTATGGGATGTGAAGGAGAGATTTTAGTATTTCTCTTGATCTTCATGGTACAATGAAAGACTTTGCTCTCTTTTGGGGAGGATGGATGTTTTTCCCCATCATGTCGTCTGCTCCCGTCATCCAAGTCAGTGTGACCGGCCATATCCTCAAAAACAGTAATGCTAATTTATCCATTTGCCCTGATTCAATTTCACAGATGCACGCCTCCTATTGCTGTCAGCAGAACACGCCGATCAGCTGGAGCGGGTGCTTATTGCTTGGTGCTGTGGGCTTGCTGTTTAACCAATGAGACATGCACATCCAGTGACTCGATTTGGCAAAAAGAAACTTGGCAGGAACACAACACAATGCACATAGAAATTAACACTAAAATAATAATGCTAGTAGTAATTTGGTGTCTTAGATGGTCATTTTTTTTCTCAAATTCTTGAACAATCTAGGCTGGTGTCTTGACAAAATCAAACTAAGTAATGTGTGTAACAGCATCAATAAATGTTAAATGTTTCCGATGACCAAATGTATTCATCAGGTCCACTTTACATAAGTGGCCTACATATTTTTTTTGTTGTAAATGGGATTATTCTCGGCAGAGATGGGCATCGGGTGATCCTATGCACATATCTATGTCTGACATGCAAGCAGCGGACATAAAGTCTTGGGAAGATCAATGGCGGTGGCATCACATGACTCCATGTTCTCTACCCCTCAGGGAGTCCTAACATTGACAGCAAGGGTGCTTATTATCCCGGCACAGAGCGGGAAATTGGTGTCTGGGACTCAGACTGTGCTTCGGCTCGTGTGAGAGTGACAGCATATCCTGTATGGAGGCGGGTTTCAATTAGCGGCACATCTGCGGGAGCCAGATGTTGGTCATGTTTACAAATGTGAATCACGGACGAGGCGTAAGGAGAGGCACCCGATTCATGTCGCTTCATACTGTGTGGGGTGGGGGGGAAGGGGGAAGGGGGCCGAGCGTCAGGCTCCTGTGGGGTCCCTTGCCACTACCACTGGAGGTGTGCCTTCCCGGCGGCATGCCAAAATTGCTCCCGCGTCAAAGGAGACGGAAGATTACAGAAGGTCACCTTGGCCCTGCCTCTGGCTGGCTCGCCTTCCGAGGGTACCATCACCCTCAAAGACTCCTGGGTAGTGACCAGTCTCCCGTATCGCCAAACCGTGATGAAAAATGACACATGCACTTTCATTTCTGTTAGGACCAAAGAGCAAAGCAACAAAAAACACACGCACACACCCCCCTCGCCACCGAAGCCCCCAGCTCCTGCGGCATCGGCTTCATATCAATATACAATTACTTTTCCAAATTAATTTGCAGGTGTGCTGTAGAGGGGGGGGGGGCGTAATCTGTAAATGTGACTGAGCGTGACTAACGGTTAATTGAAGAGCGGGGGCCACAAATGAATAGTTTGTTGTCAGACGCCCGGACAGACTGATGACCAGGTTTCTAGTGTGAGTTTTCGTGTCCTGGGTTTATCCTGCTCGTGTCTCACGCCCAACGTAAGGACTGAATGCAGTGGTTTTAAACTAGGCTGGGATGCATTAACCCAGGAGTTCAGGAAATGCTTTGGCGTTGGGTAGAGGTGTGCAAGAGACGCCCAGTTCAAGACTTATTGACTCACACGGGAGGTGAATAATCACCAAACCATGAATCACTAGTGCATTCCGCACATTCCCGGATTTCTGTTGATTCATTTAATGAAATGGAAATGTTTATCAAAGACGTAATGGAATGAAATGATAAACAACTTTTGGTTTTCATCCAATTTTGGACCAGAAGTGTTAACTTGAAAGAAAAATACAAGATTAAAATGGGGGGGGGGGGGGATCAAGGGGAATGAGGTGGCTAAAACAATAATTTCGGGTTGTGTTTTGGCTCACAGGTATTATACCCTCCCCTTCTTGCTGGAAAGTATGGGGCTGTCACTTTTAAAAAATGTTCAAAGAAAAAGTTTAGGGAAGTGAGTTTTCTCTTTGCACGTTGGGGCTCCTACTCTCCAGCCCTCCCCTTGTGACCCCGGCGGGAGCAAGCTGGGGGAGGGAGGGAGCTTCCGCTGTTGGAGGCACAGGTGTGTCCCGCACTAGTGTACCGGAGGTCTGCGCTGAGAACACCGGCACCTCGCAGGCACGGGGGCTGTTATCGCGTCGCCGGAAAAAAAGTTTCAGAGAACAATGAAGGTCGGGACGCTTGTGCGTGGCTGGGCGGTGGGAGGGTGCTGAGAGGCGAGACCTGTTTCGTGAAAGTGCATGTGACAGGAGCGCTGGGAAACGCCCCGGGCACTTCTGCCGTCACGTGACGCAGATTCCCTCTTCCGTTACGTGTCCCTCCACCCGGTCGCATCCGTCCGGCTAGCTACCGCCTCCGGTGTAAGCCAGTGGCATTTAACAGCAATTAAAACAGTGACGAACATCCAGTCCCAGCCATTATAGGACATTTTTCACCAAAAGCAAACAAAGTGATGTCGATTCAAGCTGCAGTTGGGGACTGGCTGTTGGACTCTTTCAAGAGCTTACCAAAGAAAATTTGCTCTGGGTAACAGCTAATGCAGAGAAAATAACATTAAAATGAAAATACTTGGCCTAATATCCTCATGAATTCTTCCCCTACAGACAGACAGCATATGGGGGAAATTAGGGAAGAAGCTCTTTCTGGGTTTGGGAGAGGCATGGTGGCACAGTCCTTAGCACAGTTGCCTCACACCTCTGGGACCAAGGTTCGAGTTTCCGCCATGGCCCAATGTGTGTGGAGTTTGCATGGTCTCTCCATGTCATCATGGGGTTTCCTCCAGGTGCTCCAGTGCCTGCTGGTGCCCCATCCTGAGTTGTTCCCTGTTTTGCGCTTGTAGCCTCCTGGATAAGCTCTGGAGCCCCTGCAACCCTGAATAGGATAAGCAGTTATAGAAAATGATGGGTGGATGGATGGACTCTTTCCCAGTTGTATGCTGACCTAGATATAAACTACATTCTGGCTGTTTTTGAAGGTCTGCCCAGCTGAAGCAGGATGGTATAAGCATTTCTCCCGATAACGTCACTGTTAAAATATGTACATAATGCAGCTGTTATAAAAATATAAGTTAAGTCTCTCCCAGGGCAGGCTTGTGGTGGTTGGTCTGCTTTCAAAGTGACTCAAATGAGGTGTAGTAGTGAAGGGGTTAAGGATGTAGAACTGTTGCCAGTTCCAGGCCTAGAATGGGCCATTGGATCCCTGAGCATAACTATTAGCCTAAATGGCTGTGTTATAAAATAAGAACAGCGGTATAAATGAAGACTCTCAGCTACATCTACTGCATCGCATAAAGCCAGAAAAAGGGCAGACATTAATGCAATTTCCTGCACTAGAGACGCATTCATGGAGATCGCATGGTGGCACAATGGGGCGTGCAGATGCCCTCAGCTGTGGAAATATCGCTCATTGAGGTAAAAGAAGCAGCTGCGGTGTAAATGGATGAAGAGGGTAAAAGGAGCAGGACTTCCTGCCAGGGGGAGGCCGCCCGTGGCCCGCGTTACACTCCCAGCAGCCCCACGCTGCTGCGTCACGAGCCCCGATGAGTCAGAATGTCTCGCAGTCGTGCCGATGTGTGTTCTCTTTCACATTTGTCTTACAGGCCAAGGTGAGGTGGGGGCGGGGCCTGCTACGATGCCCCACCCCTTTCTAGCTCCATCAGTATGTATCAAACACTGCTCAGTTCTGTTCTCTTTTAATTAGTGCATCTAAATAAGCTAATTAAAATAACACAGCAAACTCCGACATAAATCCTAAATGAATGAGACGCCACCAGCACTCGGGATGGAGAGTGTCGATGATGATGCCTGTGGATGGCTTGAAGGCTTTCCCGTTGGGTGATCTCAGTGAAATTCCAGCAGGTCAGATCAAATTCTCACAGCAGTCTGCGAATTTTTTTTTCCCACCCGACCTCCAGACTAGCTTTATTATCGTGCTGCATGGCTGTTTTACACCTCTGGGTATTTATTCTGGAACATCTCAGGTTAAAGACCTTGCTCAATGGTACAAGAGCAATATACCTCTGGGACTGGGGCCAAGTGTCTACCTGTTGCTCTGATAATGATGGTCACTAGTTAAAAAAAAGTGAGAAAAAACTCCTAGGATGTTTCTGTTCACATCAGGCCCCTTCCATCATGTGACTGGTCCTTTGGAATGATGTCATCCCCTAACCAGAAGTCCTCATGTTTATTTTTGCTGCCCAACTGTTTGCTGCCCTGTTCGCGATTACAGCACCCGTGCTGAAGATACAATTGAAATAAAGCTCCACATTGTTCGACAGCAAATAAGTGAAAGATAAAATGTCAACAGAGCAGCTAGCTGTAATGCTGTCGGGAGACACGGGTGCAGTGCTGTAACAATAATGTAATGCCAGGCTAAGGAATAGGAGTGAAAGCCGATGTCAGGGACGTCCTTGAGACGCTAATCCTTTTAGCTAGTCTCGCTTAAACCAGTCTGACTAATCCTTAGCCTCCCATTATGCGTCTGATTGACTGGTTTTAATAAAGGACAAACATTAGCTTCCTTTTTAATGTATTTTTGGCACAGACTCCCTGGAAAATGGATGGATTTTGCTGGTAGGTTCCCGAGAGCACCTGGCGGGGGTTTTTTCTGCGCCCGCCGTTCTTTCCATCCAGAGCACGGTGCCGGAAATGACAGGGGGTCAGTGGGGGGAGACACAGTGCCGCTGGTCGAGTTCTTCAGACGTGGCCCCGCGGGTGACAACAGGGGGACCCATGGGACCAAGTGACAAGGTGTTTTGGAGTCGGGACACTGTGAAGCTGCGTGTCAGGGGGAGCACTGTGCCAGCTACCACACTGACATCTGATCCGAAAGGTGCCCAGACTCACATTAGGCTCTATCCTGGCAACCCTCAGTGCTTGATCGGGAGGGGGTTGTTGTGGGGGGGTCACCCAGACTGGGAAACACTGGGGGGAAAAAGACAGTGACAAGCTGACCCTCTGTGTTTGTCCAGCCCTGAATAATTTATGGCCGTGCGATTCTTCACGGAGCCTCGGTGTCATGCTTGTGCGGCTGTTTTAATGGTGGGTTCTGCCCGGACCTGTCGTGAAGTGGGCCCGAAATCTCTGGCACCCCTTACTGTACAAATCCACCGGATAGGTTTGCTACTTCCTCCCACTGCTCATGCGCCCCCAGAAAACACTGCTTACAAAAAAAGAATATGCCTCACTTTACCGAAAATAGCTGATTCTTTTCCCCAAAAATAGGAAGAGATGGGTTTGATGCCCTTTTCAGCCAGTTATCTGGGCTGATTCTCCATCCACCGGAGCTTGCCTCTGAAATCAATGGAGCTTCTGTTTTTTTCCCACTTCTCCTGGCTTTCTGGGAGAAGCATGTGATTATGAGCCATTATGAGTATCTTTGGCTAAAGTGGCACAGATTACTGCTTCCATGTGAGCTTCCATTTATGGATCTATAGACTGGAAGAATCAGGGGGGAAAAAAAGCACATATGGTGCCTCTGACGATCACCGGAATTAATATGCCAACATTAGCTGGAGAGTCAGAACCCCGCTTCAGAGCAATGTGATCACATGACTCATTCGATGGCGAAGCAGGTCGCGGGAAGCAGGTCCAAAGCCCGCTTTGGATTGGACTGCATCCCTGGAGCTGTCCACCGCATCTCCAGTTCACCCACAGTGCCGTCTGCAAGCTCTCCAGGCTCTGCAAGGTCCAAAAACGGGGACTGTGCACCAGGGTCTTTAAATTGGAACTTATTTTGTTTTGCAGATACACCACTCCAGACCAACAAAAATTCCCCCAGTTATTTTTTCAGCGTCTACATGAAAAAAAAAAAAACACTAGTTGTCACGGTTTGTTTACTTAATGTTTTTTAAAGCCGGATTTTATGCAAATGGTCTAATTAGAAGACCAGTTTCCCTGTGTGTCTCACTTGGAATCTGCATCTGATTGGTACAAAAGGCACATTGATGTGCATATAAAAGGAAAAACCCAAAAGTTGTCAAAAAAAACAAAACAACAAAAAAAAATTCTAAATAAATTGAAACATTGGTTCATACATCTGAAAGAGGAATTATGGGATCTAATGCTTATTAATCAAAGATTCCACATGCCTGATTAATCTATCTACGTATCTATCTATCTCTATTAAGAATAGGTTGCAGGTTCAAATCCTTCTTTGTCTATGTGAGTTTCTTCTGAATACTCAGCTTTGATCCCATAGTCCAAAGGCTTGCATTTCTGGCCTTAGTTCCTGTAAAGCACCGGGTGTGTTTGTGTATGACAAGGCTCTGTCATGATGCCTTGCCAAGTCTGACTTCAGAATCCAGACATCTGCGCCCCTGATTGGACAGGTGACTACTGCTGAGCCTTCATACCCAGATGAAGCTCAGTCAAGAAGATGATGAGATCACAGTGATCTGCAAGGCTCAGCGTTCAGACCTGGAATGTCACCGCAGAGCTGTTTACATGGGCCATAACACCACATGTTTTGCTGGCTCACTTAAATCTGAGGCTGAATGGAAAGAAAGCCATCAAACGTGGGGGCCGGACAGGCTGTGGATCAGTAGGGTGAAGTCATCTGAACTCTATAAGACATTGGCCGCTGTATTTGGCACAGGATGCAAGTAATACTTAGCAACATCAACAATTTATTGATGTTGTTCCAGCAGATGTGCCTGGGAGGGAAGATTCTGGATGCTGGGTGGGCTTGGCGCCTGATTTGTGATGCAGGTGGTCTCTAGGGAAAGGCAGGGTGTGGAGATTTTACATCCGGTCACCAAGCTGTGCCTGGAAGCAGCCCTGAAAGGATGAGGGTTAGGCGAATGATTACTCTGGAGAGTGGGAGTGCGCAACACCGAGATCCATCTATCTTCCAATTTTTTGCTTATTTGCTTATTCCTGTTTCCTGGGAGGAATACATAGGGAACAGGACACATAATATTATATATATCCCTCACTCCTCAGGTATGGAGTATCAACTGTTCAGTGCAGCTTCTGTTCAGCTGATAAAAAGAGATGCCACTTTATTATTATTTTTTTTTGAAAACGCTGACAACAGAGCTCATATTTGTCCTGACGAAATTGTTTGTGCTCCTTGCATTGTACTGAATTTAATACCCTGTGATACCTGGAGGAGTCTGAGAGGTGCACTCACGGCAGGCTTCATTTATATGCCTGTGCAGCTCTGTGGTCTATATAGATTAAAAAGGGGTGTTATCACATCTGATATCTCAGAGGGCTGTCCGATTCTACCATCGCGTGCACGATGAACTCCAGCTGGCCCGTACACGTCGGGGCACCTTGTCCGCTAGCCTGTCATTTTCACTTAGATTCTACAGAATTCTTTTTCAGATCACAGCATGAACATGCGAATGAAAAAATACAAAAAAGAATTGGGGTGCAAGAATGTACATTAGCTGTTGTTTAATCGCAGAATGTGTCTGCCAAAACTGAGGTTCCCCCAAGAGTTCCAACCCTAACCCTTACCCCCCGGGGTTATTTCTGGGACCAGAAATGGTTTCTTCCAGGTGGATGCATTCTCACCCGTACAAGGTACCCAAATGTTTGGAACATGGAGAGGTCACACCCCCATGTTAGCCAATCACTGACTGGTTCATTGATTATGCATTACACTACAAGGTTTGGGGTGTATCCATGCTGGGTAAAGACCATCCGTCCTTGGGGGGGGATTGGGGGGCTGCAAGGCATGGACCACAAGCTGCAAATGGACAGAAAGGAGTCAGAGGGAGCCATTAACAGCCGGCCTGGGAAAAACTGGCTTGCCATCAGTGCCACATGGAGTCTGTTATGGCACCCTGCTGTAAAACGGCAGATATGTCCCTTGATTGCTACTCACTCCCTTCCACACAAATGGCCCCCGTGCTTAGAGGTCTCAGCTGTTGTCATGGCTCTTTTTGGGGTGGGTTCAAAGGATATAACTCCACACCTCTCAGAAGATAACCTCTTCAGAAGAAACCAGCTTTCCTGGTTTCTGACACCTTATCTTACAGTGACTGACTGACCATGTAAAACTTCCCTCTGTGCTCAGGGAGGGTCATACTATGACCATACTATTCCTTTATGTAGTCCCAGGAACATAGTCTGGTCGGCCAAAGCAAGAGAAGCACCCTCAGTCTGCAGACGGTGGATTTATTCTGCACTCTCCCCGATGTTTGGCTGTATCTCCATTTTTACCATTACATCAGACTGGCTTCCAGCAAGTAATGCGATCAAAACGTTAATGACATGCACAGGCCGGCAAAATGCTTACGCCAAGGTTTTTTTTTTATTATTCATTTTGGCATAGACTTACAACTAAATGTGTGGATGCAATCACGCAGGATGAGAAGTGAAGCAGAGATTTTTGAAATTCATAAGCTCTATTAAATTTATTGATCACCTCAGTGGGGGATGGGTTGTCGATAGCAACGAGAAAGACAGGTGTCCTTGGTCATCACTCTGCTTTTATTTTTACCCCTCACCCCTACCGAGTTGATGATACTCTAGAAGACCCCCGGATGGATGAATTGATGCTGGTTGTCATGGACAACTCCATCCGTCAGGTGTCTAGAAAGGACACAGTGATGACCCCCCCCTTCCCCCCGTCCCGATGACAGGATGCCATTTGAGGAGGACATTGCAGGTTGGCCGAAGTCATCACGTCATTGCAGTGCTGCTTTATTAAGGCAATATATCGCAATGATGCAAGCACTCTACCGTGAAATTGAAGAATAGACATCTGTGATTTTTTTTTTTTTTGCGTTGCAGCAAGGAATATTCAGTTGAGTTTGAAGTCACCTACCGACACGCCGTAAAATATTTTAGGGAAAGCAATCTTTTTTTAGGCTGCCGTTATTCACTTACGTAGGGTCTATTTTGATCTGACGGCTTCCATCCTTTCATAGTCAAAATTCCCTCTGTCATGAGATGTGTTCTGGGGGAAAAAAATACAATGTGGGTTATGTGTGTCAGGAGACATAAACAGGAGACAAGGGTGAGCTCCCTTCCTGCGAGTCACTCTGCCGTCTCTCGACAGACAGCTCTGGCATTCCTCCCCGATGTCACATTTACTGTTCAGAAGCTGTTTGCTCGCAAATCTGGCTGACGGGAGGGAAAGTGAGACTTGAAACTTTTGACTTGATTCTAAAGGCCAATCCCGTCACTTCCTCTCGGTTTATTAGCAGCTCACCTTAGTATCTGGTAGGCTTGACATGAGGAGCACATGCCAGGGACAATTGTAGGATACTTTAAGAAACTTATAATTAGCCAATGAGATGTTTAGAATCAGTGAGTGACAGGGAGGGAGCCCTCCGGGGGCCATTCAACTTTCAGCCTGGGCCAATGCCCCGGTGGCCTTGACCTATATATGCCCCTGGTGCATAAAGAGGTGGGGCTTGTTAATTGAAGGGGAAGGCATACACATTAGAAGGTACCTGAGCTGAATGCTAGGTTTTGGCCTCCGCTATCCAGGTTGTGAATGCCTTTGCTTGAGGGCGATGTTCCCATTTTTAAAACTTGCAATGCTCTTTGTCATGGCCACAGCCTTACTGCCCACAGGTCTTGTCTGCTTTTAAGGATCCCTGCCTCCCCATCTCCCCCCAAATCCCACCCGTCCCCCCGTACGTGGGACACTCTCGGAAACAACACGTCTGACCAGAACTCAAAAAGCCCTTTTGTTCCCCTGCCACTCCGCTCCTTTTTAGTATCTTGTCCTATTTCTGCTTGCATTAAAACAGATTCCTCCCTGGGCTGTCAAATACCGCTCTTTATTTTTTTACTCTTATCTTATCCTTCCGCTTTGCTCTTTCATAGCTGTCCAAAATGACGGATTTGTGAAATTTTCTGTGAACTCGAAGATCACTCAAAGATACAGAGATCGCGCTGCCTAAATATACACTCAACAGCCACTGTATGTATAATGTATATCTCCTTTACACTGCAGTAAGGATACAACCATGTTGTATATATTTGCATATATATATATATATATATATATATATATATATATATATAGATACTGTATATATAAGTTTCTCAAAGAGAACAGTGATTCGTTCCCTTATACCAATTCATGAGAAAGACAAGAGATATGTATCAGAAAAAATTGACAGTATTTCACTGACAGGTAAAGAATTATAAGGAAATTAAATTAATACGAGCTTACTTACCCCAAGGAATAATGTCACAGTGACATGCCAGATATAAAGATTTATATTCAGGTGCAAATTCACCATAACATTAGACAAAAAGGTTACACTTTGTACTGATGCATTAGGTATTGTTCTGTGCTTGTATTCATAGCACCTTCCTAAAGTTTTATTGGTGCAGATGTGACTGCATTTTAGATATATTTGAATAAGTATTTTTTTCTCATATTAAGTTTGAGTCTGTTTTTATTTCAGCCCCGTCTGTCTTATTTCGTGATGCCAATTCCGAATCCTTTTCCAAGCTCTACTATGACTCCTCCATGCAGAGCTTCCACGACACCGTTGGAAAATACGGTGGAGAAAAAGATACAAAACAGGCAAGATTAGGGGCCTTTTCCTCCCACAAATAACAGAGGGAAGGGAGACGGAGGTTTTCTATGTGGCCAGGCGGCGTATGAAAAATGTGAAGCTCTCACATGGCTAGCGCGGACTGCCCACGTCATCCTGATGCAATGTGACAGCAGCACCGAGCTGCGAGGTCACAGCCAAACCCGCAAATGGTGGCCCTGGGGTGACCGGGACTGAGTGGCTGCAGCGGCAGACCGACAGCCCCCGCTGGCTGCCCGCTACCCGTCATCCTCTGCCTGCACCAATCCGTGACTCTGGCTTGTGGCAACATCCAATCAACGATGGGGTATGGAAAAGTGGGGGCGGAGCTAGACTGCTGTTGCTCACCCAGGGTTTGAGGCTTCCAGTCACCCTATAATCTGCAGAATTTGGACAGCGGACATCAACCAGGCAGAGAAGGCGGTGAGCGAGTACATAACCTTCCAGAACCCTCTCCAGTCACCTGCTCCTGGCTTTTATCAAGACTTAAACATACCCTGTATTCAATAACACTAAAATACAGGCTTGCTCACTGAGCCTTAAAGTGTGAGGAAGTAATATTCAGAATGACACAATATCTAAATGGTCTGGGATTCCAGGTGAACTTTAAATAACATTCATGCACTAGTACTATTCATGTCCATCCTATCTTCCTTGAGAACACAGAGATCAACAATTATCCTCAAAAATCAGTAAAAGCGCAAGTAATAGCACAAATTTTCTACTATTTGCCAGGAATACACTTTAATCCATCCACCAACAAGTTATGAACGGCAGTTGATACTCTGGTCCCAGAGACAGGATTTCCCAGCTCAGCTATAGATATCTTGTTGACGAAATCCTGCAAGGGCTCTTTTTTTTGGAGCTGCCCGTGTTGCGCTGTGAAATCTGCAACATGCGTTGTGTGGTAAACACGGCTCTGGGCCCGGCTTTCACGCTAACACATAGGGAGGAAGCAATCTTTAGCAATCTCTCCGCCAGTCCCTCCAGATCTGCGGCAACCCACATTCGCGCAGTTAAAAATACCCTCTCTCACGTACCGCAGAGCCGCACAAGATAGCTGCTTGTTGTGCCTTCGCTCCCCTTTCTTGCGGGGGACCCTTTGACCCGTTTTCAGTCATCGCTTTGACACCGGCTCACTTCTGACACAGGACATCAACATGCAGACTCATTGACATGACGATCCAGATCCAGGGCCGGTCAACTCCAAAGGCGACATAGGCAGCCACCTAAGGGGCCAAGTTCTGAGGGGCACCGACTTAACCGGCCCATTTCACATTGTCTCAGACGATGAGCGGCAGCATTTGGGCTTTGACCGACCCTGGCTGGATCCCATTTTAAGTCAAATAGACATCACTCAGAATATCAGCCCAAAATATACATCATAAGAACATTTGGATTTTAATTTACAAAATCTGTTCTCTGTGACTGTACCATAAACTCATCAATTGTTGATTCTTGACACCTGGAATGTAGATTTTATCACGACTGAACCAGGAGGACATACAAAACACCCGACATAGAAACCTCACAGGATCTACCTGCATCCCACACGCTGGGTGCTGTCAGTGGATTTTGTAAACTGCTACGCTCCGTCATGGCAAAGGCCAATTCTTGAACTGAATTCCTTTAATTCAATGGCTTATCTGCACCATTAGCATACGAGTGAGTCCCTGTGTAGATATTGTTAATGTCCAGAATGTCCAAGAGCAGGTCATGGGCTTGGTACAAAAGAATAGATTAGTATGGTGAAGGAGCACCACATTATACAGAAATGTTCTGAGGGCAGAATTAATGATTCAGTGGGATAGCCAATCAGATTGTAGAGGAGGCAGGTACAAGCAAGTAGAGGAGGCAGACTAAGACATCTGATTGGTTGGTCTGACATTGGAACCAATCATTTTTTGCTCCACCCTCAGAACATTCTTGTGTAAGTAAAACTCCATGAGCTCACACTGAGCCCTTAAAAGTGGAGCTTGCATAGCTTTTTGAGGAATACTAAGCAGCATGCTCCATAGAGTGATGCAGTGCTCACTTTGCCCCCCATCCATCCTTGTAGTCCTCCCTCCTCCCATCTTGGGAGATAAATGGATTCTGAAAACCAGGCCTTTGGTATCAGATGACAGAAGGAGAAAGGGCTAACACTCTCATTGCGTCACATGTTAGGGTACCTATGTGGGGGTGGAGGGGCTTTTTCCATTTTTGAGCAGGTGCTTTTATACGAAGTGACCTACATTTGAGAAAGCAGACAGCGGAGCAATTGATGGTTCATGGTTTTGCTCAAGGGCTCAATGGTGATGTCATTCAGCAGAGTCGGGGATTTGAGCCGATGACCTTGTGATCACTTGCACAGCATCCTAACCTGCTGAGCCCCATGCTGCTCAGGCACCGTATTGTGTTGGCGCCCACGTGTTGTGCTCTTTTTCTGACTGCGCAAAACCTGCTTTGTTCCCAGGACAGATGGACATCTATGTGCTACCTCCAGCCATTCCCATTGCTCAGGATAATATGGGTTCTGCGTGCTGGAACCATAATTACATACCTCATTACCTCCTCTACACGGGCTGCGTTCCTGGCTAGAAAAATTACACAGTATGGCGACAGAAGGTCATTCTCCTTCCCCTAGTGGCTATTCCAGATTCCAGCGAGTCAACAGTCTGGGTAATGCTAAAACAAAACACGGCAGGAACAAATATTAAGCACCATTTTGTTAGAATCGAGAATATTCCAGATGATAAAGGAAGTAGACAACTGCCTCACTGCTGCCTGGTAATAGGTGGGTAATAAATGACACAGAGGGCAACTTAATGCCAATGAATGGATCATTACCCAACATACCTCCTACCCAGTCATGTGCTCACAGTAGGAGGCAAGGCTCTAGTGTCAGACCGGGCTATGACACCAAAAGCTGTGCCCATAAATCCCAATTAGAGCAGCTAAAGTTGTTAAAGTAAAGCAGCTAAAGTCAATAAAGACGTTGCGGCCTTAAGCACTCCGATTAGCATCCGCATTTCCTCGGGCAGGACAACGGGTGAGATGCTAGATGTTTGTAATCAGCCCAGCAATCTTGGGTCCCATGTGTTTAACCAGGCAGGAGTGCTGAACTATGGGGGCGGGGGGGCTGTTGAGTGTTCAAGGCCTATTTAACCTGCAGAGACTCAGACAAACTGCAAGCCAGTGATGTGAATTCGCTACATTCAGGGTAGGCTAATGCAGGTAGTCATTAAGGCAGGGGAGGCCAATCTTATCCAGAAAGGGTCACTGTGTATGCAGGTTTTCACTGCAACTCCCAAATTAGATTGCTAATTAGAGTACTAATTGGCTGAAGAGTCCCCACACCTGAGTTTGAGCAGCTGACCTAAAGGTTATCCTGAAAACCTGCATACACACCGGCCCTTTGCGGATAAGATTGGCCACCCCTGCATTAAGGAATCGTCAGAAAAGAGGTCACATGACTGACGGGGGAGGGAACGGAGCAATCCATTTACATTGTATTATGTAATATGTGCCTTTATTGTTGGTTTTGAGTCAGACAGGTGCTGGAGCAGTTAGGAGTTAAGGGGCCCTGCTCAAGGACAAACCACCCAGCTGATCCTGGGACTTAAACCAGTGACCCCCCACAAGCACAAACACAGCGTACTAATCTGCTGAGCCCAGCAGGACCTCTTCAAAAAGGTCTGGCAACTCGGGTGCTTCAGCACATCAGCACTGGTCACTCTCCAGTTCAATGACCCACCTTTTACTTTGAAATAATGTCCATCAGACTCCATCAAAAGAAAGAAATCGAACTGAAAGCATCAACGATACATTGACTTGCTGCGATTCACATCCCTCACGCCTGGACTGTTTCTGAGATTTTGACTTTGGGATCAGGAATGAAATTTCAGCAGTGAAATCTCCAGACAGCCAGTCACATAAAGCAGGGGTGGGCAATCTTATCCAGAAAGGGCCATCATGTATGTGGGTTTTCGCTGCGACTCCCTAATTAAAATACTAATTAGAGGACTGACTGGCAGAAGAATCCTCACACTTTGGGTTTGGACAACTGACCTGAAGGTTATCCCGAAAACCTTCATACACACCGGCCTATCGAAGATAAAATTACCCACCCTTTGACATAAAGAAACAGAATCTAGCTTCTTCCTAATATTAGTTAAAGCCGAAATTGTGAATGCAATATCCAAGCTTCTGTAATTAAAATTGAAATTAAAAGCAGTACTAATGATTTGCTCTTTGACTTTAATCCTTTATAGCATGGTGTGGTAATGCCGGTTAATCCAGATCATGAAAGCAGACTGCACACACTTACACCTTGGAGCACAGTAAAATAGATTCGAATGGAATAGCCCATCCATCTTTGAAAGCGGGTTACCTAGTTTAGGTAGTGGTGAGCCAGAGCCTATTCTGGGAATATTGGGGCATAAGGCAGGACACACCCTGGAGGAGACATATCCATCACAGCATCCCTCCTCCCCCATAGCCCTAAGCTAAGGGCAATTTGGCTGAATGTCATGTCTTTGGACTGTGGGGGAAAGCCAGATTGGACTGACATAGTACCCAGGGGAATACAACACAGGAGACACCCAAACCTGGGGCCAGTTTGAAACCATCAACGCACAAGGTGGCGACACCACCTGCTGAGCTGTCTCACTGTGAGACAAGTATGAAACAAAAAAGGTTGGCAATTAATACAATTTAACTTGAAAACTGGACAATGGCGGACAATGTGTTTTCGGGAAAGCCAGAACCTGCACGCTCATTTCCTCAAGGTCTTCGCCTTGTCCTAATACTGACTAACTTGCATTAAATAGGATTCTGTTTTTACGCTCTGTGAATATTTCGGGTTTATTTATTTCTCGGCCTTTAGTGCTTTATCTTTGATTTTCCTGAACAAACCAGGATCAACATGCATTTATACTTTGTGACGGATACTTTACACAAACAAATATTCTAGGTTTGTTTTTAATACTGGGCTGTTAAGCCTCTTCAGGACACTTGAAGATCAAAGCTCTCGGATTTTGTGCGCATTATCTTTACATTTTTACATCTCTTCAGTCTGTCATGCCTTGAGTTGGATTGCTTTATCTGTAGGATCATGTCTCATCGGAGTGAAGGGGAACTGGAAAGGGCTCAAAGTTCTCCACATCCACTTGAAAAGAGCCGTCCCAACAGAGATGGAAGCGGTCAGGGCGTCCTGCAGCAGGTGGGTGACATCGAGCTGTCCCCCTCTCCACCTTACCCCCAGACACTGTTTGGCTGAAGAAATGTGCTGCATTGGCACCTAGGTTTCCAGGGAATGTACGTGTGGGGGGTCCGTCACCTGCGTTGCGCTCCAATCAGAACAGACACCCGCCTCTCACTGGCCTATGGGCAGCCAAAGGGTTTAATGGCTCCTGACAGCATCGCTGTCAGCCGCTCTTTGCCCTACTTTTCCGGATCCTTCCAGCATTCTCAGTCGTGTCCATATGGCTTCACGCAAGGTGCCGATTGGACACAGTGCTTGTCATGCAGCAGATGACTAGCAAAATGAAATAAAAACAACACTGTAAAGCCTTCTGCTGGCTTTCCGTGCATTAGCATAGTAGAGCTAGCCACAGATAGACCACAATAAACCATTGCATGAACAAGTTATGGGGCATGACGTACACATGTGATTTATGGAACGTTCCCACCACCCTGACCATATATAGCAATATAATTATACTCAGCGGTATTTCTGCCTGGATTGATGCAGATAATTTATTTACTCTACAACGATTTTTAAATAAGAGACACTGAGCCTCGGAGTAACCTTGGCACATTTTCGGAATGCGGAAGCCGCAGTCCCGGAAGAGAGATGGGCTGGAAATATTCAGGTCCAGGCTCATCCCAAAAACCTGGACTGAGACGGGAACATCTCCACCTCACCAGTGTCGTGGTGCTGAGCCACATCAGCAGGTCAGCTGACATCTGCCCTCCGGTGTGACGCCTTCACCTTTAACAAGACTGAAGGTTGATTAGGAGTCAGCCAGATGCATTATCGACCCAGCTAAAGGTCAGATTCATCATGTCAAGTAGCTGAAGGAATGGGAGGAGCCCTTCCTGGTCACATGATGCGTACCTCAGCCTATCGTCACTTGACCCCTCTCCAGCTGTAAGGGGGCACAGTGTTCCAACCAGGCCTACATCAATACCTGCTTCAGAGTTACACTTTCCTGCTGTTTTAGTCAATTTGGCTAATGACTGTTCATTGCCCCAGGTGCCATATTTGCCGCAAATATCATATGGCAAATATGAAATTAATATTTCACAACACAGCACGAGCCGCTGAGGCAAATTCGGCAAGACATCTCATCAATAGGCAGCTGGAAGATTGATAAAATCCCGTGTCCTCAGGCCACACATGAACTTATGCGAGTTATTTTCAGAGAGGTTCTGGTCTTCACTCTGAATAAATTCAGCTTTGCCACAACCCAACAGCTCCCCCTGGAATTTGCCGTCCTCCGTTACCCGCCAACTATTCTCCGCCAGAAACTGGGAAAAAGCGATTTACAGGGCCTATTTCGTTCATGCCATCTGAAAGAAATTCTCAAAGAGCTTTTTCAATGAATTTGGGTTATGGCCGAGCAACGGGTGGCCCCCTCCTCTGTGCCCTATGCTGCTTGGAGTAGGGGACAGGCTGACGGCGACCCCCTGCTCTGTGCCCTGTGCTGCTTGGAGTAGGGGACAGGCTGACGGCGACCCCCTGCTCTGTGCCCTGTGCTGCTTGGAGTAGGGGACAGGCTGACGGCGACCCCCTGCTCTGTGCCCTGTGCTGCTTGGAGCAGGGGACAGGCTGACGGCGACCCCCTGCTCTGTGCCCTGTGCTGCTTGGAGCACGGGACAGGCTCACGGCGACCCCCTGCTCTGTGCCCTATGCTGCTTGGAGTAGGGGACAGGCTCACGGCGACCCCCTGCTCTGTGCCCTGTGCTACTTGGAGCAGGGGACAGGCTGACGGCGACCCCCTGCTCTGTGCCCTGTGCTACTTGGAGCAGGGGACAGGGTCACTACGACCCCCTGCAGGATCAGCGGACGTGGAAGACAGATGGATACGTAGTAATATCACCAGTATGTAAGAATAACTTTGAGAGAGGTAATTCATCAAAAACGTGACATTTGGTAGTATACAGCAATGTTATTTATGAATGTCTTCGTCACTAGTGTTCTTCGTAAGGGCAAATTACTCTGTTTGGCTGTATTAGCAATAACAATTAGTGCACCTATGCAGCTTATATAATTAGCCTGCATAATGAATCGGGGTAATGGCTCAATATGTTGCTCAATATGTCACTTTTATGGTTTGTTGCGCAGCCCATCCTTGTGCCATCACATGGTATTTTCGGAAGGATCACGTAAATAAGTCAAGAAGTGCCTTTGAAGAATTTGAGTTTCGAGCTCTACGTCTATTGTACTTTTCGCTTATGTTCTCCAGGGTCAAGAGCAAGTTTCGAGGGAAGACAAACTAAGATACTAAACATTCATTATCAGGACCTCGTGGCCTGCCAGTGGCATTCCCAACAAGGGGGGGCGGAGGTATGACATTGGCCTCTGACAGTAATGCGTCTGAAGTTCAGTTTGCATGAGTCTGCATTTACATAAGGCTTCACCTGGACCCCCAGCTTCAGTGACTGTTCTGACCCTTTGCCATACCTCAACTGAAATTTGGGGCCTGATGGACCTCCATCCAGGTGGAGATGAAAAAAGAAGCACCCAGAGACCGGTCGAAATGAGGGACGCAGACAGTTTCCAGGTGGATTCTGGGTAATTCGATGCTGACACACTTCTGCTAGTTAATTCAGTTATTCAGTTACAACTCGCCCGACAGGAATTAATTCACTCTGCATGCGTTTGTCAGCCTGATCGAGAATGACTTTATTTTAACCCCGTTTCACACGCTATAAGTGTTTTAGTACATGTTTCCCCTGCAGTTTCTCTGCAAAGCTGAAATCCCGACTGATTTGACAGGGGGACTGAGTCAATCAATCCATGCTTTAGCCTTGGGCAGGAGGCTGGGCTGCTCCCTGTACAGGATGAGATAAGACTGTGAATAAACAAAAAGTCATAAACAAGCACTGCCAGGACTTTTTTTATCTTAATGGAATAAGTGGTTGTAGTTGTTTCTTTGATGCAGTCAAATAATCGATAAGGTACATAACATCCATTAATCCATCCATTTCCTATAACAGCGTCTCCATTTAGTATAGGAGTTTATGCCGCTATCCAATGAGCACACATACAAAATGGAACGCCAGGCAGAACATTATTAGAGGCCTTGTACACATATTTAGACCTGAAAGATGATAGATAAAAACACACGAGAAGTTCCCAGTATAGTGTGGTATGAGACTGGTGTAATTCAGAGAGAAGAGTCTGGGAGGCATTGCCATTTTACAGTAATTTACATTTGTTTATTTCATCCTGATTTACCTCGAACACAAATGGAAGGTTTTTGCGTTGTGAAGATAAGCTGTGTAGCTAGCCGAGTGAGCGGACCTTCGTGGTGTGAGCGGGTCGGGATGCTTACACCTGGGTCTTCAGATGGTGAAGACCATCAGAATAGGGGAGAACATTGAGGCACGGAGAACGTCAACTGCATTCAAGGTGAGTGGAGATGTAATAGGGCATCTCCACCAGCCCAACCCGTGTGACAATCAGTAAATCTATAAAATCTCATGTTCAGGAGTGTACCTGGGGGACACCAGGAAAATTCCCTGAGTTTGGCATTTACCCTGTCTCATTTTGTCAGTATAGCTTTGAAAGCATGGCTCCATCACTATGTTACTAATACAAACAGTGAAATTTAACCACCACAAAGGCACTGGAAAACCAGAGATGGGCGGTATTGCAACTAAATGTATTTAAAATATGTATTTAATTACATTGGCGTCTTGTGGTTCGTCATAAATGGAAGACTACATTACTGATACAACAGGCTAACCATTTCTGTTCCTACGGACAAAATTAATTTCTATCTGCTAAATTTAGGTGTTTTAGGTGTTTATAGGGAGAACCATAAGATTGAATATTATGTGCATCGCAGCCACATATTTTTTTGAGCATATATCATAAAAACTGTTTCTTCTTTGAGTAATGTGAGGCACCCTACTGTAAGACTAAGCGGAAATTCACTCATTATGATTATTAATTTAAGAAAGCCCATGCATACGCACATATCAGCACTGCTGCCAGCCACTGCCACTGATTCTGTGGGAAACACCGGGTACAAATTAAAGGTGAAAGATCGAAACCACGATCGTGAACATTTGTATCGCGGTTCCGTCTCCCGGAGCCCCTTCCCCCCAATCCGCTGCTGCAGAGGCTGCCTGTTGAGCTCAAATTACTTTACTAATATTATAAAAGTCATTTTTCACAATTAACGCTATAACACATGCAAAACACAAACTTATTATTCTATTTAAAGTCAGGGCAAGCGGCATATTTTGTAAATACTACACGTTACTAGGGTCATCATGTACTGTTAATGTTTCACATGTGTTTTTATGTTTTCAAATTATGAATTACTTGTATTTGTATTTGTATTTGTGCTGGTCTCTGTGGAAAGCCAGCAGTCTTATGCACAGTCCTCTAAAAATGGCGAACCATATTTATAAATCTCTGGTAAGGTGATACTTGACTGGATCTACTAGAATCTTAATAGCAATGCTACTTGGGAAAACGGAGAAGGTGCCCTATAGAATGTGAGGGAAGCACAATGTGTATTGTGGTCTGTTGTAAGGCAGGGGGTGTGGCCATCTTAGGGGTGGAGTCAGGTGATCAGAAACATACAAACACAGGTCATCAGTTCTTGTACAAGAACTGTCTTTCTCTTTTAAAGGTGACGTCCTCAGACCCTAACGCGAGTTCTTGTGGCCAGTTGTTGCCTGCCATTTTTCCAGTTGTTTTGTCTAAATATATCTGATTATCTGAAGCCCCCTCAGACCCATACCAGATAAAGCCTCGTTTCCTGTATCTCCTCCTCACACGGTTGTACTAGCCGTCCTGAATGGGGCGATCACCACATTCATCATTTGGCTCCAGGGATTACAACTCCTCATTAAAGCCATTGTCCGTGATACAAACAGCTCAGAGGTGCGACTTCCAGGGGATTCAATGAAAAGGAGTAACTGATTTATATAAGGTAAAGCAGGTTAGGAATTGAAATGATGCGTATTATGGTTTATGCTGCAAGACTGTCGTACTGTACAGCAGGACATGAAATACATCTACTTTGGACCCTCTGTGTGGCCTGTACTGTAGGGCAGTGGTGCTTGGTGACTGTCCCCAAAAATAACAGGTTTTTTATGAAAGGGCCAGGGGCAAACTGCTCCCAAGTGATGAGATGCCAAATGACTGCTGCAGAAGGAATAATGGTGTCCCTGAGTCGACATGTCAGATGTTAACAGACCCCGGTCACTCACTCTGTTAGAAAATTCTGTAGACAGCATGTCAGAATATTATTACTTAGGTTCTACCATTAACAAATCCACTTTTTAGAGATTCCTTTAAAATTTCCTACACGCTCAGAAATTAAGATTATTACGATTATTAAGATTAAGATTATTGCACATCATACTGTATATCACTATTTACAGTGTTTATGTTGGTGATCTTGGTATAGTAATTTTACTTTTGTTTTTCTATTATTCATTATGTCTATTTTCTCTTACTATTTACCTGGTTACCTGCTTCTAATAGCTGCAAGCTGTACCTTGCAGAGCTGTAGATGATTAGTGTAATTTAAATCTACTGGATGACATCTCATATAGAAGATGGACAGGATGCATCGAGATCCCTGCACAATGTGAACATCGTGGGCTGTTTCCAGGCGGAAATTCCTCCTCGTTTTAATTGGGCCTCACGAAGGCTGTCTGAAAGCAGGAGTCGGCCCCAGGATCGTCCCGGAGGGTTGTGAGTCTCCCTCTCTGCCAGTTCCCCGCATCGCCGCCTTCTTTCCTCGCTAAGCCGTTTGGGCGCTTTAGCCCCTCACCAAGACTCCGGGGGTCTCTGGCATCGGTGACGAGCATCGACTCGAATGCAACCCTTTTGCAAAAACAACCCAAACCTTCCCCTCCTTTTGTCGACAAAATCCTCATTATCACTACAAAGGCGTTCGGGATATTAAAAAACCACCAGTATGGTTTGGAATCTCCACAGGCCCCGGGATGTACTGTAGATAGATAGGATATCTGTTCATTAATTAATCATGTTAGCATGCCTGTATCCCTGCTTTCCTCCCTCCATTAAGCACCCTCCATATGGACCCGTTGGCATGGGGTATTTTTTATTCTCAACAGGCGGTCGTGGAGAAGGGGCGAGGATTCGCTGAGTGGGAGAAATTCGGCATGGCCTCGCTGCTCGAAACGCCTTCGCTCATCTGGCGGCCCCGACTCATTCCCAGTACGGGCCGCCGTCCTGGACTACTTTCTTAATAATTTAATTAATGCAATTCAAGCAATTAAACACCTCTCGGGATAAGTTCTGTGGGGAAAAAGAAATGATGGGGGTGAGGTGGGTGGGGGAAGTACCATCAGCGATGTCTACGGCAGGACCTCCCCCCACACATGATGAACAAGTGGGTACTGAGAAGGGCAGGGGTCAGTTGACCGAAATGAGCAGGAAACTAATACCGTCCTGTTGGGTGAGGCATTTAATCTATTGGGGGGCAGTGATTGTGGGTTGGCGTGCGGCAGCTAAAGTTAGTGGTTCCTCTCCACCTGTGGGCGTGGTTACGTGGCATGATGGACAGATGGTGTGGGGAGAGATGAAGAATATTCATGGCCACTTCTGCAAGGTGAGGATAGAGGTGAGCTTCAGAAAAAGCCATTAAAGCACCTTGAATAATCTCCACCTCCCAATTACCAGAGATTTACAAGTACCGCGGCTAAACTAGCATCACGTATTCGTTTAGTTGTCACATTTTACAAATCCCCTCAAGGGATTAAAACGCGCGCCGATCCTACTTTTCGCGCTCGCCGGGACACCGTCGCTGGAGCGGGGCCGCCTCCTCCCCAGCGGCGCTCGATCGTCCGTGACGTCAGCCCGGTCGGATACCGCCGTTCCGGTGCTGGGCGGCTGCCGGGGCCGCGCTGGAGGTCCATGCCCGGCGCGCTCCTTCTCGTCCGCTTCCTCGCTACCAGACAACACGCCGCCTTCGCTCTTTCTGATATCACATTACGCAAGGTGTCTAATTTCATGCAGCCTGCGCGACTGCTGCAGAACTCGAGAAGCTGCACTGCAACGTGCGCCTGTCCGCTGCTGATTGTGAATAAAATTTAAATGACAGCACAGCCTGTTATCACATTATCCATTCATGTAAGTGGTCTTTTTTTAAAAAAAGTACTTGTCAGGGCGATTCTAATAGAAAATTCACTATGAATTTTCTTACCAATCATTGAATACTTGGATCTGAAATATCACTAATATTTAGCTTAGTGTAGTCTTGGAGTAATTTAAAACCTGCAGGAATTTTATGATGGTCATCCGTTTGTATCAATGTGTGATTTGATTTGAAATACTTGTTATATGCTGTTAATATATGCTGTATGTATGATCTAATTGATGCATATTTCATAAATAAAAGAATATATACAGCCCCGGAAAAAAAATTAAGAGACCACAGCACAATAAAAAAATAAATAAATCTGCATTTTTAAGTCCTGGTTTAATCCTGGCTGGCTTGGCAGTAGGCTACACTGAGTGGCAGGCTGCTTCCAGGTTCAACGTTTCTAAGACAGCAGTAGCCTACACAAGAACAATGTGAAGCAGGACACACTGGGGATGACCAGAAACCAGCAAGGTAATGGGCAGAAGTGACTTTCTAATGCCAGAGATGACTGTCAACTTATCCAGCAGTGCCTCGTGAATCGGAGGATGACATCAATGGACCTTCAAAAGGAATGGGAAACATTAAGTGGTGGGACATGCACAGCT
>JAODKL010000101.1:397741-408574 GCA_026780765.1 Petrocephalus schoutedeni | reverse complement strand
TATATAGATATGTATATATATATATATATATATATATATATATATATATATATATATATATATGTGTGTGTGTGTGTTTTCATATTTATGAGTCACTTTTGGCACACATTTCCATACTCACAAAGAAGTGATGTCAGACTCTTTGTCTGATCCCTTTTGACAACTGGAAGCCAGACGGCGTCCGAGACTCTCTGATGATGTCCAGTGGAGGCTACGTCTGGATCTGTCTCGTCCTGATCCCAGACGTCTGTCCGAGTCACGTCTCATGCCCCGACAAGCGCAGGGCCGCAGGTCTCCTGTCCGTCAATTTGCCGATCGCTGGGAGAGTGTCAGGGGCAACAATGATATAGGGGAAATTGACCTGAAGGATGTCTAGCTTCTCTTTCTCCCTCTCTAGTCCCCAGAATGTTCTGAGCTTTGTCAAATGATCTCTTTCATGACCTGCTGACTCCAGCACAGGGTCTTTCCTGAGTCAGGCAGTTTTCATGGTAACACAGCCTGGTTGAGCACAGGCTCGTACGCACAGACACGGACTGATTTACATCAAACGGCTCAAACTGAGTTATGTTTAACTGATCCATGCACCCCATGTCACCTGTTATTATTAAATGCTACTGTTCTAAAGAACATATGCACAGAAATGGTGGGATCTGAGGGAAAGGAAGCAATGTGGGCCATTAGCTGAGCACAGCAAACACTGGCTGTCAAAGGATGCCCTCTTCCTACAGCAAAGGGCGATTTAATTCATCATTCATTCATTTCATTCAACATTCCTCTGTTTTATGACCGTATACATTATGAAATTATAAATATTAAAGTGGCTGGACGAACAATTCAGAAAGAGGGTGAAAATGGAACGACACCCCTTCCCCAGTGACCCCCTTCTCCCCAGCCCGAAAGAGGGGGCTTCCTCTGAGGAAGACAGATGCCACCTCCCAGACAGCTGTGACATCACCTGTCCGGTCTATCATTTTAAGTTTGATATACAGTCATGCAAACACAGGACGTGGGTTGGAAGTGATGGCTGGGGCCAGACTTTTAATCACACAGAGTGCAATGTTCCTCCTCTCTGACATGCAGTGGCAATCCAGGCTAACCGGGGATATTTTCTTACAAATCTGGCATCCCATAAAGTGTGCCTTGTTCCCCATGCTGCTCGAGGGCTTCCCGCTACCAGGATAAGTGGGTACAAGATGGATGGAGAGATGGATGGATTTTTCACCTATATCCCAAGGGACATTTTTCACAAAAAGGAGTAAAAATCATCTTTGAGATTGCATATATCTTTTCAAAATAAAAGCCCCTCTTGTGAAAAAATCCTATTGTTCACATCTGTTTAATGGTCGTAAGATTGATTGAACAACTATGAAGCAACCAGAAATATTGTCAGTGTCTATTATACTAACCCCCAAACATGGTATTGAATGGAAATGAAGCCTTTTTGGGTGTGATGCTTTTATATTAAATTCCCCAAGCTGTGTCCCATTACTTTAAAGTCATGTCCATTTGCTCTCAAGTCAATCACTAGATTATCATTTCAGTTAGTGAACGGAAGTCAAATCACTTGGGGATAAAGTGACATATTATAGTCTTTCTTCAGTAGCATTACAGGGAAAATCAATCAAGTCCTCCCCCATACTCTCAAAGGGGCTGCATTGACAGTTCCCATTCATACCTGATACTTTATTATTTTAAGAATGAGCGAGCCTCAGGCATAAAGTACACAAAATTGCAGTAAGGATAACTCAGAAGTGTCTTTTGGTCTTCCACTAAGACAGCTTCTTCAGCTGCTTCCCTCCGAGCTCAACGTGTGGTCGCAGGTCTAAGTACGATATGAAATCTTTCTAAAAGCTTGGACTTTTGTTCTAAGACGCAGTCCTTGGGGCTGATGGCACGTGGATGTCGCTTCCTCGCTTCCCAATAAATTAGAGAGGGGAGACAGTGCCACCTGGCGGCATCACTTACATATATAAGGAAATAACGTTTTCATAAAATGCACCGAATGGACATACATAACGCATGGAGGATACAATTAATACTTCATACTGAGCCGATACAGGCAATACAAATATTTCACTACGTGCCATGGAGGGAGCCGGATCAAGCCTCCTTAAACCATGGTATTGTTTTGTTAAGGTGCTTATTTTGCCCTATGCTGCTTGGGATCTAGATTTCAGCCACCCCACCCCCTGATGAGGATTGAGATGCCTTTTCAATTCCCTTAGAATATTATTGTTGTCTGAGCAAAGTAGGACAAACATTTCAACAAAATATAAAACGGCTTGCACTGTTCACAAGTGATATTTTCTTTAAAGAAAATCAGGTATTTTTTAGCTGGAAACAGTCAGTTACACTGGAATTCCTTTTTATATAACCATTTGCTATAAACAAGGCAGGTAAACGTCTAAAAGCCACACAGGCCGGGACCGGGCCTACAATTCCGTTTTTTTTCCTGCTGACTTAGCTTTTGCACCCGAAAAATCTTAGCTTCCTTTCCTGTCCCCGCATGAGTTTGGTAAACCTGCACCCACGCACCCAAACATTTTTAGCGAAACCTATTTTGAGACGTATATGTTTGGCGTACAGTTGTAGCAAGAATCTTATTAAGAAACCTATTCTTAATAAAGCGTTATGAATTTTAACCATATATATATTTATGTCTGCGCTATAAATGTATTTTCTGTTGGAAGTAATAAGTAAAAAAAATCGAACAAATCCTGGGCGTGAAGCGATGTAAATGTGGGTGGTCTTTCATTTAATCCATTTAGGAAAAAAGGGAGGAAAACGGCATTTCTTTACGTGTTTGTTTCCAGTGATTGATGGCAAATGTCAAAATTCACTATACAAACTGGATACAAAAAGGCCAATATTAGTAAATACAATACGTGTATATATCGGACAGACATAATTACAGACCAATGTAAGCCAGTGTTTACCCTACTAGAGAAACTGGAGTACATCGGATAAGTATTCATTAATGAGGAACGGTTTCCAATTACATCTGCTATTCTACTACCGACATTTATATTCTAAGGAAACGCTAAGCAGGTCGCTACAGCAGAAATCGGTTTTGCGACATTGTGCGACACAACGCCTCGTGATACGGCAGACATTGGCGGCATAAAGCAGATAGTAGCTTGTCGATGTAGAACGGCCACGGCCTGAAGGATCCAATTTCTTCGTTTTGGTTTAAAGGGTTTAAAATAGAAGTTATACAGTGTACCACACTAGCATGGGTATAGCGGATGAAGCCGACCGGACGCTCTTTGTTGGGAATTTGGATCCTCAAGTGACGGAGGAGCTCCTTTTTGAGCTGTTTTTACAGGTAACAAATGTAAACAAGCCAGTGGGCCTCCGTAGCACTTCCCGCGTTTGTGAAAGAAATCAAGGATATCCAATTTATTTTGACATGTTTGTGTGTCAGCAGACTGTGATATCCGATAGAAAATCGCGCGTTATCTGGATTGATAACCTCGGCTCCGATAATCGTAATAGGCATTTCTTATTCCGTAAACGGAGGCGAGGACGTTATCTGTGAACATTTTATTTTGGTATTACAGTGTAGAAGCCGAAATATTTTCTCAAATTAGTTGCAGTACCTGAGCCTTGAGCTGGAAGTGACAATGGTCTTTTGAAATCGGCGTCTGCTGCCGCCGTTACGCAGGCGGCGTAGACTGCAGTTCAGCATACGGAAAACACGTAGCGGAATAATGGCGCGTCTTGTGTGTCCATCTGGGAAACCCTCTGGTTTGCGCATATCTATCTATAAAATGTACAGCGTTAATTGTACTGCCCATTATCAAGTCCAATGCCCATTTTGAACGGTTTTATTTGCCTAAAATTGTGACCACACTATGAACTGCGTGGTGAAAGTCAGCATTTCATTTAGTTGAATACGGTACAATTCTAGTGATCGTCTCTGTGCAGTTTTGCTAGCATGCCTATTCTGGATTCAGTTGTCATTACTGAGTGGCAATACCATTATTATCATTTCATTTTTTAGGCTGGGCCCTTGATAAAGGTAAAAATACCTAAGGACAGTGATGGAAGGTCTAAACAGTTTGGATTTATTAACTTCAAGCATGAGGTGTCTGTCCCTTACGGGATGAACCTATTGAATGGAACTCGGCTCTTTGGAAGACAACTGAAAATACAATTTCGTGCAGGTGAGGGGGTTGTCTTGCAATAATTTTCAGTTAAAGCTGTGTTTTTCAACCCATAAACATTCAAGCCAGGTTTTCCTTGGCAAAGGGAAGTTCTGGCAACTCCACTAAAAGGCTGAAGGATACACTGGCTTAGCATTAGCTGAAGTCATTGTTTTGACTTGCAATCGGGTGTTTCATGTGTAAAATACTGGCACCTTAAAGTAGGGGTGGCTGTGTTTTCAAGCCACACATGTGTCAGACTGATCAGAGAAATTCAGAACCAGTCTAATCACTGCTGCAGCGAGCTGGTAATTATCTCCTCTTATTACGCAGGAAGCAGCCACATAAGCCAAGATGGGAGCAGTCCTGGAAGCTTTCAGAATCCCAGTCCCTGTAACACGCCCACTCACCGCGGGGGCAGGTACTGTAGCGCAGTGACACAGGTGCTATTCATGTCATTTGCTGTGCAAGAGGCTGCAATATTTTGATGGAGACACCAGCCAACTATCTAACCTTTAAGGCAGGGGTGCCCAACTCCAGTCCTGGAGGGCCAGCATCCAACACAGTGTACAGATTGTTTGAGCAGGGAAATCTGTAAAATATATTGGATTCTGCCCCTCCCGGACTGGAATTGGGCACCCCTGCTTTAAGGCATTCGAAATGGAGATTGATGATGACCAAAGATGGGCACAGTCTTTTTTTTAACGTGCTTAACTGTTTATTCTGTTTCAACTGCACTGACACATGCAGACATGACAGAGTGACGGATGAGACGGGCTTCCCATCCTACTCGCCTCCACAGCTCATGCAGCGGTCCGTCTCGTCCCCGGACAATCTGCAAAGACAGGCAGTGGTGAGGCAGCTCACTCCATGCATAACCGTAACCATCCATAACCATGTTCAATAGTTCATGTAGGGGAAAAAAACTAAGAACTGAACTGCAGAATTCTTCCACTGATCCAGAGAAATACAATTTCTTTGCTTCTCTCACTTATTTTTTCTGAGTAGGCAGAGGTAAGATGCTTCTTCATTTAATTAAGAGGTATCTTGGTTCAGCTTGCTCTTTGTGTTGCTGGGACCTTAGTTTTTTCCTTAAATAATAACTTTTTAGCATCAGCTGTCATACCCATCCGTCGTTCTGAATGAACTGGTTTGCCCCCCCAGATGAACGCACGGAACATACAGGTGAATGGTGGTGTCCAGCAGCACCATGGACACGGTGGCAGCCCAGGCTATGGAGGCTCCTGGCAGCAGGACAGCCCCATGTCCAGGGGCCACCGGCACTCCCAGCAGCACGATAATGCCGGCTACTACAGCAGGGACCAGCGCCAGCAGGATTTCAGCACAGAAAGGCATCACCGGGGCCAGAGGAGTGACTACTATCACCATGACGATAGAGATGGTGGGAGGAGCCGGGACTATCCCGAGAGACGAAGAGATGCATCCAGAGATGCCCGGTGGAGACGCTACTAATGCAGCTGGAGTTGTTTTCTTTTTAACTTTCTTGTTTTTAAAATTTTTTATTATTATTTTTTTTTTTTTTTACTTTTTAAGCAAAAAACTTTTTATAGACTGATTTATAATATGGGAAACATGGAGCAATGTCCGGTGGTGGGGGGTCTCAAATAGGTGCTGAATTTGGTGTAAAGCAGGCTGTATTTTAATTTCGTATTTTCCAAAAGATTAACAGAGCCTAAGAGGTGATTCCTCACAAGTGCCTGCGAGGTGCTGCTGATGGAGGTAGTCAGACCCCAAAACATCATAGTGGTGGACTGAGTTGCAGAGATAATGGATACACATCAGTTATGGTTTGGTTTTTTTCCACTTTAAAAAGCTCTGTAAAATATGTGGTTTGTACAAGAAATGTAAAAAAAATTCATTTTTCAGACATCCGCCATTTCTAGGGAATCCTTTTTTATTTTAATTACGTTTTATATGTATTAAGTGGTGTTCTGCCCCCCCCCCCAACCAATATTTTCATTGCTTTTTGTTTAAGTGGGGACAACTGAGATTTGCCAACATCATGGACACTTGGATGGATATTTGGAGTTTAATTTCCAAGCAAAAGCTTGCAATAATTCTTTGGTATTTTTAAAAACGTTTTTGAACAACTTAAAAAAAAAAAACCCACAAATCCTGAGCTGTTTCGTCATTTCTGATACAAAGCTTTGACCAAGACTGAATCTTATTTTATAGTTGTGCTTTTTACAAAGCTTATGGAAGTTTGTCAGTCTGCATAAAAAAATACCATGTTATTGGACATGTGATAGGTTTGTGTTAAACAGCTCAGGTATTTTAAATAAAATTCTTCTGTAAGTTCTGCGTTTTGTCTGCTGATGGGGAAATGGAAGATTTCTGAAGTTTTTTTTTTTCCCCAAGAATTAGTTTTACCATAAATTCTGGGTATGTTGTGGACAGATTGTCCAACATTTCTGAAATTGTTTCAGAGCAGCTGGATGCTCTAGGCCTACGTATGAGCCATATAATATTTGGCTAGCTGCATATTTTCTTTTTAGTTGACGAAGAGATTACGCTAAAGTTTGAATGTAAAATACCTTTTGAAAAACATTAGCCTAAATAACCATTAGTGTTATTGGTTGCATGTGCGCTTGTTTTATAAATCCTGCTCTTTCAAATGACAGGTGAAAGTCAGTCTATTGTATTGAGAAGGGTATATTTTATGTATGATCCACTAAAATGCTCCCCTGAGCTTGTCTTCATTTTTTATTTTCTAGCAAACTTAATCGCACTTCGCCGGGTTATTGGGACCTGTAATGCATGTGTTGGCTTTCAGAACCTTGGCCAGCGGCTCTAAGCCGAGCCGGAGCAGCATGAAAATGGACTTTCGACTGTAGTTAACGTGCAAGTGATCAAACAAGCCGACACTTTCAAACAAGCAAAAGGCCACATGGCATTTGCATGGATATAAGTACCGAAGCGTAAGACACACCTTGACATTGAAGTAACTGTGGGAACAGTTCGCAAAAATTTTACCAATAAACATTATTTCAATCATCACTTCACAGCGATGGAGGGAAAAAAATTGAAGGGCGGTAATGTCATAATTAAAATAAAAAAAGTTTAACACTAATGTATTGATGTTTAAGCATACCCAGTTTAATCATTCGGTAGCTTCACAAATAGCGAGCTGTTTTTATTTATGTGAGTATATTTTACATCCGCCTGCAGATGGCACCCTTTATCCCAGTCGAGATGAAGAAGGCGAATAACTGGGGATGACTCCTAGTTCCATACTGCTTGACGGGTGTCGGTATCTCTTTTCGCTCATTCGAGTTAATAATTTAATATCATCAATTGAAGAAAAAATTAGCTTAAAAAAATTCACTCCAAGAAATGTTACTCCCTTGATACTAATGTAGGCCTACAACCCAGTTTCAAAACAGTTGGGACTCAGTGCAACATGTAAATAAAAACAGAATGCAATGATTTGTAAGTCATATAAACCCACATTTAATTGAAAAAACAAAGGCATCTCAAATGTTGAAACTGGGAAAATATTGTTTTATGACAAATATATGCTCAATTTGAATTTGATGTCTGCAACATGGTTTCAGAAAAGTTGGGACAGAGGCAACAAAAGTCATCATCTACATACATAATATCATTAAGCGATTCAGTGAATCTGGAAAAGTCTCTGCATGCAAGGGACAAGGCTGAAAACCAGTACTGGATAGCTGTGAGCTTCGGGTCCTCCAGCGGCACTTCGTTAAAAACAGATACGATTTTATAGTGGAAATCACTGCATGGGCTCAGGAACTCTTCAGAAATCCATTGTCTGTGAACACAGTTCATTTTTGCATTCACAAATGTAGGATGAAATTCTACCACGCAAAGAAGAAGCCATATCTAAACATGACCCAGAAACCCCGCCAACTTCTCTGGGGCCAAGCTCATTAAATATGGACTTGGCAAATAAAATTCTCAGCCTCTAGTAAGCATGCCTGTGTCTTTTAACTTTTTTAAAATGCATTACTGGCATCAAATTCAAATTAACTATATATATATGTTATTTGTAAATCATTGCATTTTGTTTTTATTAAAGTTTTACATGCTGTCCCAACGTTTTTGGGAACAGGGTTGTATTACATACCTATAAACAAATGCCAGTTTGACATTAGTAGACAGAATTAACAGTTAACCAGACGTTCTGCACCTTATTCTTGAATTTGTGTCGATACTGATATCAATATCGACTATTCACATGTAGGGAAATAAAAAGCTAATCTAAAGCTTGTGGTGGAGTGCATGTAGGCTTAGCCCAGATCAGATTTATACACTAGAAGGGCCTGTGCAATGGAACAAAAGTGGCACACTTCACGTCATATAAAGGAGGCCATTTCACCTCTCTTATTGACCTAGTCTTTGTAAGGTCGAGGCCAAAATCCCTTAATATGTGGCAGGGCCATAATCTGCACTTGTGCGGCACACATCTGCAGCGATGCTGCCTTTGATGGGTCTGCATGCACACAGCGAGCTGTTTGTCGTCTTGTAATCTGACGGGTGTCGAATTCCACGCTTGTGCTTGGAGGAATCGCCAAGCGGACCAGGAAGGCTGTTATTAGCCTTGGTGGCAACGGCATAGCTGTTTTAATTGATTGATCTGGCTGGCGTCTCTTGGCCTGTTGGGAGTGGGGGGTGGGGATTATATAGCCTTTTATAGAAGAGTATCCTCAGAGTGCTCACCAGCAGAGGTGACCCACCCCCACTGAAGCCGGGATCCTGAGCCCAGGGTTTTTTGTGGCCTGGTATTGCCAGAGTGGCCCCCCACCCCGAAGCCCATTCCCACTGTTATGCTCTGTTCACAGCAGCAATGAAGCCAGCAGCTCATGTCCACACTGGTGACTTTGATCCATGCAGCCAGCTAAACAGGGAGCATAGAGCTTTCCCTTTTGAAGCTCCATATTTCCTTCCAATAACAACCCACAATGTTTGTTTTTTTTGTTTTCCTGCACTTTGGTCATGTATGTGATCATCATCAATCTGTTCTCATGCCGTACAATACCTCAGTACTGCCATCATTCTGGCTTCTACAGTAGTCAATCAACAAAGCGTAAGAAGGCAATTTTTCCCCATTTCCTTTTCTGTCTTCAAAAAGTCTTTTTAAAAGTGGCCCGATTCTGTAGCTGGTATTATAAGGCTGGAACAGAACGCATTAAACAATGCAACCATTATGAACCAACAGCATAATGAGGAGGAAACTGTAAATTCTACATAAATTCAGCAGAGTCGTCCCGGAGGCTAGCGCCGCCCCCGGTGTAGACATGTGACGAAGATACTTTGGCGTATTTGCATGCGCGACGTAAGGTCATCATGGCGTATCAACATACGGCAAAAGCGAAACTGCGACGCCTTAGAGCGCACGCCCATGTCCGCGTGCGGGGAGGTAAGAACGGGCATTTAACGTACGGGGCACCGCAAATGGGGTAACAGTGCAGCCCAACTCGCTACTCGGTGACAAGTGAGCCTAGAAAACACCTCTGAAGACACTCTGTATAAACTCAGTGGTATAATAGTAATAACGAGAATACATGTCTTGGTCTGCGGTCTTTTAATTGAACACAATGCGGTATAATTTCCCATTTAAAACATAAAAATTCAAAACATCAATCTTACCGAGAAAAAAAAACTTCACTAGAAATGAACATAACTGACAAACAAACGAAAAAAAATCTGCATAAGCTTTAGGCTGGAATGGTAAATAGACCCGAAATTACTCATTACTCGATATTTGTCTCATATTTTTTATGTAAATAACCATTAGTTATGAATGTATGTAATGTCTCATATTAGGATAATTATGTGGGAAATTTTGAATAGATGCAGAATAAAACATACGCATATTTCTTGAGGCGTGTTATACACAGTCAAGTTTTGTGCATAATAAGGGAAATAAAAATTATTCCGATCTCAGCGAAATTCTGGGGGGGGGGAGTTGATGCTGTATAAAACAATTAATGAATTGTAGGCGCACACGACAATTTTGAAAGAAGACGGTCCTAGTTTTTAAAAGTCATATAACGAAGTTATTGCCTCTTTGCAACTGTAAATCACATTTACCTACCCCAACAAAACGTCGCCTTTTAGACATTGCTATTTTAAAAACTAATTATTATTATTATGTGTCTGTGTACACGTGTGTGTGTTTGAAGGAAAGATTGCGAGGTATTTTCTCACCTTCATGGGATTTTCACAGACTATACAAATTAATAATTTCGAGTTCAAGTAAATTTATATAAGATATTAATTAAGGTTACTGCTAAAAATATGATTAAGTCATTGACGACACGCCCATAATTTGGTAAACAAAGTAACTTACAGTTAACTTATTAATTTATCAGCTTATCAGCATTATTTAAACGATTGTGACCAAAATTCCACAGATATAGATAAAAAACTAGGAAATTGCTTATCATTCTTATAATTTTAAGGGGTCCAAGCTGTGATCGCTGCTGGATCCGTATTTTTTATTTTATTTATTAATTTATTTTTGCTGGATATTATTATATGATATTAAAAACAGAAGTCATATTTTTAATTATATGCAATTAAATCAATTTTTTTTTACCGAGGCAATCACAATATTTTCTTCAGTCATGACCAAATAATATAAATTATGCAAACAAATAATTACGGAGGAATGCAATATGGTGATTATAATCATGTTTGC